>MU842912.1:0-149098 GCA_030867305.1 Colletotrichum zoysiae | reverse complement strand
CCCCCCCCGTCTGAGGATCAGAAACGAGGCGCAGAAGGGTGCAGTAACGGCAATCAACAGCAAGTAAAACAAAAAAAGAAAGTGGTGGATAAAGCCGTGAGAAAAAAACGACGGGCCACCCCGTTGCCCCACGCGAGCTCTCTCCTCCGGGGGAGGAGGTGGGCGGGCGGGCGTGCGTGCGTGCGCGAGATGGTCAGATCTTTTGTGAGATAACAAGCATCGCGGCTGAGCCCGCCCGCCAAAGTCCCCCGCCCCCCGATCATGAAACCCCCGAGCCCATCGTGACCACATCACGAGACCCTCTCCTCCCTCTTCCCTCCCGGACTCTGGGTTCTCTTTCGTCCCGAGGGGGGGGGGGGGGGGGGAAGCGAGGAGCGAAAAAACAAAAACAAAATGGAATAAAGCGGAGATGCGGGAAGGCCGGAACCGCACCACGGGATGACAAAAAAAAAAGTTAAGACGCCGGGAAACCCGAGGGAAAGGAAGGGGACGGGGGAGGAGGGGGGGGCTAAAACAACTTGTCGCGGGTGTCGCCGGAGATTGGAGACCGGGTAAATAGTCATCTCTCCCAAGAGACAGAGACAGAGACAGAGAGAGAGAGAGAGAGTCAGAGTTCTGACGATTTGTTATCCCATCTTTCTTCCTCGTCAACCCACACACCTCTTTCTCGCACGCCGTGCCGACGGTGCCGACGGTGCCGGCGGAGCCTTGACGGCGCATTTTACCCCGGGTTTCCGTGCGAAGAGAGAGAGAGAGAGAGAGAGAGAGAGAGAGAGAGAGAGAGAGAGACAGAGATGGGCAGAGAGCCAGGGGAGGCGAGACGAGACGAGACGGACGGAGGTAGCGGACGGCGCGGGACACCTCGGCCTCGGCCTCGGCCTCGTCCTCTTGGCGCAAAAAAGGTCCTCGTCTTCCGAAACAAAAGACACACACACACACACACACACACACACACACACACACACACTGGGTGAGTGGGGGCACACGACGCGTGGGGATGCTGGTGATGGTTCTGCGGAACGAGACCGGAGGAGGAGGAGGAGGAGGAGGGGACATCATGTATTGGGATGACTTTCGATGAGAAACGAACACTAAGCCCCACGCTCACTCACGCACCTACATTCACACAAGACACACAGACACATGCTTAACGCAGCTTCGGAATCCTCTCCGCCCAGAGGGAGGGGGAATAAAATCAATAATGTCCGTCCGTCGTATCCCGTCAAACCCAAAAAAAGGTACAGAAGAACAAGGGGGGGGAGAGTGAGAAAACCACAACGCCGATACGTCTTCAATGGTCCGTGTCATCAAACAGTTTTCGCTCCCAGAGGGGAATTGATCCTCTCGTGAGAGGCACATGCCCCCCATAATCCAACGCCTCTTCACATCCATGCCTCTTGTCCTCTTCCGCCCCTGACCCCGGCAGCGGGTCCAGACCGCCGTGGAACACCGTCTCTTTCACCGAGCCCGCGCATCATTAGTCAGGCAGGCAGCCCTCCCTCTTGTCCGCCTTTCTCTCGGTCCCTCACCGGGCTTACTGATACAGCCTGCGAGGTGGAAAGCTTGGCTTTCCCGTGACCGGTGTGGCCCTTGATCCTATGCCACAGCCAAGCCCAACTCTTCACGTTTCAACCGCACGTCGTGACTGACTGTGGTTGTGGCTGTCCGCTGCTTTTGCTATAACCACCACTCCCCGGACGACGGAGTAGGTAGGTAGGGTCCTACCAGGCTCACCCTTCCATTTTGACATCTGCCCCTTTGCCAAGGTTTTTAAGGAGGTAACTGCGCTTGAAGTATTCGTTGGGGTGGACGATGGTCTCGAGCTGTGCCGACGTGAAGACGCCCTCGTCCTTTGCCTTTTTGAGTTCCTGCTTGTGGAGGTGCTCGAACACGCTGGAGGAAATGTCAGTCAGAGTTACAGGCAAGTCATCAGGGATGGGCCGGCCGTGGTGTAGGGCTGGCCGGGCGTTCCTGAACACAACGAAGCCAAGGGACATACCGATTGCAGGCCATGTGGAACTTTTGGTTTTCCTTGTCCTCCTTGACGCCGTGCAGCGTGGCTCGGTCGCTGACGCCCATGCTCTGGACCAGGGTCGTCAGGTTCTCGAGGTTGAAGTGGCGGTAGGGGCAGCCGTGAGCCTCGCCGGGGCCGGGCGGGTGCTCCGTCAGGATCTTCTGGCAGCTGAAAGGGCTGTAGCCGCCGCCGCGGCGGTTCGAGTCGCCTCCGACGTCGCCGTAGGTGTGGCGCACGTTGTAACGGTACTCTTTGTTGAAGGTGTCGTCGGTGATGTTGCGGAATGCCTGCCTCCAGAAGACAAGACACTCCTCGAGGTTCAGGCCGATGCCCTTGAGGAAGAGGGTATACTGCAGGCGGCCAAAGTGCTTGAGGTGGGCGTCACGGCGCAGCGAGCGGTGGAGGTGCGACATGCAGGCGGGGAAGTGCTGGGCGAGGTTGTCGATGTTGCGGGCCGTGATCTCGGCGCCGGGCGGCGCCGCCGTGTTGGAGCTGTAGGAGCTGTCGGGGGTGATGAAGTTCTTGGAGAGGTGGTCGAGGATCGGGGTGAGGCGGTCGTCCTCGTCGAGCCGGGGGAGGGCGCGCGCCGTGAGCTGGATGAGATGGCCAGTCTGTCAGCGGCTGTGCATTACTTGTCGTCAACGGCGTCAACGTCGTCAACGGCGACGACGACGGGACGGCACGGGATCGGGTCCTACCTCTAGTTGCCTCTCGAGCCGCGAGACGAATTCGCCAATGACCATGCTGGACTGTTCTCTCCCTGGGACAAAAGCCTTGCCGGCCTTCAGAAACACCTTGCGCTGCTCGACCAGTTCGGGGACGCGGTCCCAGTCGACCTTGAACCATGTGTCGTCCTCGGTCGAGGCAGCCGTCTTGCCCCAGCCGCGCGACATGGCGGCCAGCTCGGGGGCGTGCTCGCGCTTCTCGTCATCCGTCACGGGTTCCCACCAGTCGAGGTCGAGGCTGCTGACAAAGGCGGAGCGTTCGCCGTGGTCATCGCTGTTGAAGCGCAGGCGGAAGAGCATGGTCTCGACGCGGGTGAAGCGGCGGCGGAGGTCTTCGGTGCGGGCAAAGGCCAGGCGCAGGATGAAGTGGCTGTAGTGGTCCTTCTGGCGCTGGGCAAAGAGCTTGGGCGAGTGAGAGCTGTTGGACTCGAGGGGAAGGTACTTGTCGAGGAGGGGCTTCATGTGGTTCGCGACCTCTTGCGGGGACTTGTTGCGGAACGCGCAGGCTTCCAGCTCGGCGAGGACTGGCGGAACGCGTCAGCGACACTCGGAGTCGGAGTTGGAGTCGGAGGAGGGCAGGCAAGACGGCAAGGCAAGGCAAGGCAGACGGTTGGTCGTGGACTTACTCCGCAGGCGGTCAATGGCCCATTGCTCAAACTGCTCGAGGGTGATGTCGGCGGTGGGCGCGTCGGCGTAGAAGTTGAGGCGATGGGGGTATTCGGCCTCCTTGTAGAGCGGGGAGGCAAACTGCTTCTTGCGGTGGTCGACGACATTACGCCGTTTTGGGTCGATGCGGTTGTAGTCGTGCCGCAGCATGTTGGCGTTTTGTGTGTGTGTATGTCGTTGGTGATGTGTGTCGGTGGTGTTGGACGTAGAGGAGGGTAGATGCAAATTGCATGTCCGACTCGACAGACGAGACGGCGGGGAGACGCGTCTGATCGCGTCGTGGGGGACTTTCAATTTAACAGGCGTCGACCAATGGCAGCGATCGGGCTGGGAGTAGTGGGGCTACAGTGTTTCCGTCACGATGAGCGGATGGCGACACTGTGCTTACCTCATCAGGCGGTATACAGGTACTTTGTGATTACCTCATCCACCTTGTTTCATCTCAGGTGCCTGAACAGGTAGGAACACACTTACTACGTACCTACCTGCCTAGTAAACAAGTATTACTCCGCACACCGAGGCAGGTACACCGAGACGGGTACGTACCCCTGACAGGTACACGAATGTCGCCTTCTCACGAACTCGCCGTCCGTCCGTCCGTCCGTCATGTCTCTCTCCTTTTCTCTCTGTTCGTCTTCTCCTCAACTTCTCACTCTACATCTCGCATTCCCGACCGTTCGATTAATCCTCCTTTAATCGTACCAAGTGCCGAATCTCTGTCCGCCCCATCTTCGGCTGCACCGTTCTCATCTCTATGCGCAGGCAGGGTTCCTAAAATCACTATGAAGCACGACGTCGACATGTTCGAGACCCCAGGTCGACGTCGGCATCGTCATCACAACCACCACCACCACCACCACCACCACCACCAAATCACGCATCCCGAATGAAAACATCGCCTCCCTGTTCCGGTCCTCAGTAGCCGCAGCACTCCTTTCCTGCACGGCATCACCTTTCCCGTCGCGCATACCATACCGTCCGCATATCGACTACCCCAACCATGGAAATGGAACCCTGGGCGCCCAACCACATGGACGCCGCCGTCCCCCGCATGACCCGCCGCCGATTCCTAAATTCCGGACCCACCACACATCCAAACGCACCTCCGCAAGTGACATGGTCAAACTGCCTGTCAGCCTCACTCACTGGTGTCCGCATCGCGTGGCGGCCTCCAGCCATCCGCGTGTGTTCCTTCATCAGCTTCCACCTTCCCGCCTTTACAGCGCTCGCCTCGGCTTCTCTTACGTCCCTCGCCAGTCTCAAATGTTTCGCTTCTCCCCTCTCTCACCCATTGGTTTGGCGTGAGACCCATCCCGGCCGTCGAATCCCCGGCCAACGTCCGTGAACCCCCCAAAATGGCCTCCTTGTCGTCCCTCGGCCTCAACCTACGCCTCGCCGATATCGACGAGAACCTCAAGTCCCACCCGGCCGCCCTGTCGTGGCCCACCTCGAGCTTTTACCCAAGTGCCGCATCTGCCACCCACGACTTCCTCGACGATGCACCCTGCTTTGCCTACACTGAAGTCTTTGAGAGGTACGCTGCCCTGACCTTTCCTTCATATGCCTTGTTCGCCTCACCAACTTGGCTAATACTCTCCTCAACTCCAGCGGCGATGTTTTCCAAGCCGTGTCGCCTGGCTCCGGCGTCTACCTGCCCCTTCACTCGTCGCCTGGTCCTCTACCGGCATTCGCCGTTTCCAAATGTCGCTCTTCCAAGACGATTGGCGTCGAGATTAGGAGCCTGACCCTGTTGCAGACGCTGGCGATCGCCATGCCCTCGCCTTTTGACTTCCCCTCGATTCTCTCCAACTACACGAAGCTCAAGTCCCATCTACAGCACCTCGAGACCATTTCGCCTTCACACCCCGCCACGCTCGAGCTGCGGCTGCTCGTCGTGGACGTCCTCCTCGACAGGGCCCTGTATGCAGGCATCGGCACCGAGACGTACCGTTCCAACGGCCACCTGTCCCTCGGCCAGTTGCACGACATGCACCAACGAAGCGTCGATGCTGGCCTCGACGACCTCGACGCCTGTTTCTCCCTCGGGCTTCTCCCCGACGTCATGGATGACGCCTATCTCCAGGTTCTGGCCTCCAAGTTTACCGAGCTCGCTCTCGCCGGAGACATGACTGCCCTGTACAACCTCTGCGAGCCCGTCGTCCGCTCCGGCGAGGTTGAGTGGGAGATGAACACTGACCTGCTCCTCGAGCTCCTCGACCGCGGTCAGCTCGACATCTACCGTTACGTCCTCGACCTGGCTTCACGAACGAGGGACACGCCTTCGGGTGACACAACGCCGTTCCTCTGCGACATCACGCACGACCCGCTCCACGTCGCCATCCGCCTCGGCCACGTCCAGCAAGTGGACAGTCTTCTCCAACAGGGGACGTCCTTTATTGGAGTTCACCACAGCGACTTGACGGAAGGCAGCGCAGAGCACCTTGTCCTCACGCCTCTTTCCGCCGCCGTCTATTGGCGGCAACCCCGTATTGTCCGGGTGATTCTCTCCAAAAACATATTTGCGGATGGCATGAAGGAAGCAGTCGCCATGGCGGTCTCGGATGACGACGACGAGATGATGCAGATCTTGTTTTCTTTCGGAGTCATGGGCGTGTCTGGAGATGGAGCATCAGACGACCCATTCGAGCCCTTCTCGGAACTCAGCCTACAGGTGGGAGGCGGACAAGTGCCTCTGGCAACCCCGGGTGCGGAGAATGCCGTCTACTTTGAGGGCCATCAGCATGCGCTCAACAGCGCCAGGCCAGGCCCGTCGGCTGGCATTCAAGGAACGAACCGTCGGGACGGAGACCGCGCAGCCGAGATGCCCAAGGAGCCGGTTCGGCGTAAGCCTCGGCGGCATCGCCGTCGGGTACTGGGGCAGGCTCTAGCCTTGCACATGCGTGCGTTGAGTTCCCAGCTTCGCGACGTCTGCATCTGCTCGGACCACGCCGAGGTGCGAGATTTCGCTAGCAAATACGCCTTCGCGGACAGTGTTTGGGGCCGTGGCCTAAAGGCATTCCGTGATTTGATGCAAGACAGCCCGCCTTCGACCCTGCCGGGGGTTGTCGACTCCCTTGTCGTGGCCAACGCCATCTACCTAGCCCTTTTTACACACGATGAGACGATTTCCTCGCAGTAAGTCAAGATTGGTCCCCAAGCAGATGGGAATGCCGCAAGAAAAAAACACGTTTCTTGGTTACCGTCACGTTGACGAGTCTGACATTGGCACAGGTTCGTCAACGACCTCGACCGCTGGCGCTCGGTCCTGCCAGCCTCGTCGCAGCACCTCTTTGATGATGTAGCACTCCGAATGTGGGCGTATACTCCATCAGGCGCCGCGGCTTCGGAGCCGGATCCCGATGACATGTCTCACTTTCAAGAATTGGTTCAAAGCCTGATAGGACTTGAGAAGCGCAAGGAAACGGCGCCATCGAGGATGATCAGCAGCCAGGGGAGTCGTCTTGCAGCCTGCCAGAGAGCGTTCGAGGACCAGGACACTAGCCCAGGGTTCAGCCAGGGCCAGGCGATCCCCGGCGGCTCACAGTCGCGTCAAAGCTCGTACGGGGGATCGTCGGCACAGCGGGACGATCTTGTATGGGCCGAGTTTCTGCACATGGATCAATTCGAGGACCCGGCTTTGGGGCAGACGGGGCCATGGCTGGCCGAGGCCGCAGGCTGGGACGACGTGATTCCCGCGACGATGCTGCTGATGGTTTCGGTGGCATTTTCCGTCGTGCTGGCGCTGATTCTGCGTATGTGCAAGTCTGCTCAGATGTCGACACAGTCCACAGCTGACCCTCGACC
Organism: Colletotrichum zoysiae; assembly: GCA_030867305.1. Lineage (NCBI taxonomy): Eukaryota > Fungi > Ascomycota > Sordariomycetes > Glomerellales > Glomerellaceae > Colletotrichum > Colletotrichum zoysiae. The sequence continues at coordinate 141,889 of MU842912.1, read as the reverse complement.
AGATGTACACTCCACGGCGGGGAAACCTGCCCTCGACGCTTTCGCGTCGACGCCTGCCGGATACGCCCGATGCTGCACCCTCCTCGCGGCCTACCTCGCGATGCACGGCGTCTCGGTCAGTCGTCATCACGACGAAAACGGCGCCAACGTCACGATGCAGTCGTTCACGGCGGTGTCCCCGGGGTACGGGTCAGACGCATGCATCACGCCGTCCAGCAGCTTCTCGTCCCTCAACACGCTGGGCGTGCGCCGCAACGAATCGTTCTCGAGCATCAGGTAAGCCTTGCACGCACGCACGCACGCACGCACGCACGTACAATGTGTCTGTCCCCCCACCTCCAGGAGAGCATTTGGCTGAACTCTCACCTGTAGCAGCACTGAGAATGCAGGCGCAGCGGCATCAGCGTCGTCGCGTCAGACCTTGGGCGATCAGCAGCAGCAGCAGCAGCAGCAGCAGCAGCAGCAGCACCACCACCACCATCGGCAGCAACAGCGGGTCGACAGGCTGCCGTGCCTCACGCCACGATGTGCCAAGACGTTCTCGAGCGTCAGCAACCGCAACAAGCACCTCCGCGAGGGGTGCGCATTCACGAGGGAGAGGCGGCAGGGGTACCAGTGCAGGAACGGGCCCTGCGCAAAGGTGCTGACGACCAAGTGGTACCGCGACACGCACGAAAGGGAACGGTGCCGTTTCAGGCGGTGCTGATAGGGGGGGATGGGCGGATGGGTGGCGGAACTGTCGCGGCGCCCGGGCATTGCACGTGCGGCGGGATGGCCTGGCCTGGCGCGGCCGGCATGTCAGACATTGTGTGTACCTACCTAGTGTGTGACATGGGTCCCTACCGACTGGTAGAGTGGCTGGACAATGTTGGACAGGAATCATGGTGTCGAAAGGCAGCATCAAAAGAAGGATTACAAGAGATGGAAACGGGGGTTGGTTGCGACACAGCGCCGGATGTTGTGCATCTACCTATTTTGTTTCCCCATGCATCCAGATATCTTGCTTCCTCCCCTGCCGGTGCCGGTGCCGGTGCGGTGCGGTGCGGAGCGGTGCGGGTACCAATGCCGAGCGCCCACGTACCGGGTGGGCGGTACCGCACCGGGCTGCGTACCGTACCTGGGTACCTAAGTAGCTGGGTAGGTACCTCATGGTAATGTACCTTTGGCAGGCTGCTATGTAGGGAGGGTACCTAGCAGGACGTACCTCACTTGTAGAGTGCAAGCAGCTGTTCTTCCCAACCGACCATAGCTGGACGCACACGACCACCAGTTCTTGATGGTCTGGTGGTGAGGACATCTGCCATTGAATCATTCCAGTAGTCCTTTGAAGTGACGGAGGAACTTGCCTCGGATACATAGGTGCTTCAGTTGGAGGTGTTCGCCGCGGGATGTTGGTGGCTGCAGCCACGACACAGGGGGGGGGGGTTTACACAGCAGCAACCTCCTGGATGCTATTTGCATCCCCCCTCCTCCCCTTTTCCCCATCATAGGTAGCCCTACCCAAAAAAAGAAGAAAAGAAAAAAGAAGGAGAATAAAAGGAGAGTAGGAGGAAGAATGGGGTGGGGGGGGGGGCGAGGGGAACAGATCTCGGCCAGATCTTTACACCTGTTATCTTGTTTAAGCCACCACGCTAGGCCGGGCCTTTTTTTTCTTTCCTTTTTTTTTTTTGTTTTTTGTTGTTGTTGCTCAGAGCCGTGCCGTGCCGTGTTGCGCATGGCTCCCTCTCTCTCTCGACGGCGCCAACGACGAACAGGAATAGCTTAGCACGGCAAGTCGTCGTTTGGGGGAGGGCACGGGATTTGCGGTGGTCGGGGGAGTGGCTTCAACCTTGTCTACTCGTGTAGCCAAAGAGAGAGACGGATAGGATAGCAAGGGGGATTTTCGGCCTGGGAGCATTTGTTTATTTTCATTTCCATGTCTTTCTCTCTCTCTCTCTCTCTCTGTCCCCGGAAGCGTGGGCTTTCTCTTCCTCCGTGCATGCAGCAGCACAGATCTCACCCCCCTCCCCAGCCTAGCTAGCGGGCGACGAGGTTTTGCGACGCAAGGACGCAAGGCTAGGGAAGCAGGAAAACACGAAAACACACACGCGCGGGCGCGGGCGCGCGCATGGCTGTCGAGGAGCCCTTCCCTCGACGTCCTCGGGAGGAGGAAGGTAGTTTAGTTTAACAGCATGCCGTCCCCCCCCTCCTCTCCTCTCTCTCCTGTCTCTCACGACTCTCGCCCCGAGTGTCTGTCGGTCCCCTTCCACTATAACCCATCCGCCCCTCCCTCACCGCCCATCTCGGGGGGTTTCGACGAGCTAGAGAGTCCGGAGTTCAGCAGAGTCCAGGGGTTTCTCCCCCCCCCCCCTCCCCGCAACTTTTTCCACGACGAATGACGATGCGACGAGTCCTCGCCGTCGTCCTCCTGCTGGGCGGCGGTTTCCCCCTCTCGACGGGCGCCCTCGCCGCCGTCGAGGTGGCGGCGGTGGATCAGGGACAGGGACAGGGTCAGGGTCGGGGTCGGGGTCGGGGCGACGACGATGGCCGCTTCCGCAGCCCGCCGGGCGGGCCCGGCCCGAGGGGGGCGTACCGAGATAACCCGGTCTACGCCGTCGGCGACGGCGTCGAGCTGCGGTGGGAGACGTCGCTCGAGGCGGCGGACCTGGTGCTGTGGCAGGAGCAGCCGGACGGGGGGGACGCGCGGCCGGCGTTTGCGACGCTTGCGGGTGAGTTTCCTTTCTTCTTTTTTCTCCCTTTTTTCTCTTTTTCTTCTTCTTCTTCTTCTCGGTGTGGCCTCGGAGGAGGTGGGTTCGTCTTGTGGTTTGGAAACGGGGAACGGAGAGAGAGACAGACAGACGGAGAGAGAGACCGACAGAGAGAGAGAGAGAGAGAGAGAGAGGCTGGGCTGACGAAAGCTGTCCACAGTCGGCGCAACGGCCAGGAGCGTGACGTGGACCGTGGGTTACGACGGGTTCCCGGCGCACCACGACCCGGGCCTGAGCCAGGTGTACTACCTCGAGCTGTCCAGGGCCGGGGAGGCGGAGGCGGCAGCGGGAGGAGGAGGAGGAGGCATGAGGTCGCGGTACTTCAACATCACGGGGACGACGACGACGACGACGCGCCCGGGTAGGAGATTGCCGGAGGCGACGGCGAGGGCGAAGCGGACGACGGGGACGACGACGACGACGACGGCAGGCACGAATTCGTCGGCAACAACGGCGGCGCTGTCGCCGCCCACCATACCGACCGTGGCTTTGATCGCAGACGAAACCGACGCGCAGCCTCCTCATCCGGCCAACAGCAGCAGCGGCGGCAGCGGCGGCAGTGGCGGCGGTGACGGGGGCCTATCCGGCGGTGGTCCATCCGGCGGCGGTCTATCTGGCGGCGGCCTCTCCGGCGGCGGCCTCTCCGGCGGCGGCCTCTCCGGCGGCGGCCTCTCGGGCGGCGCGGTGGCGGGCATCGCGACGGGGGCGTTCCTCTGCGGCCTCGCGCTGACGGGCCTCGCGGCGTGGGCGGTGCGCAGGCGACGACGACGGCAGGGGCGGGCCGGGGGCGGCGGCGGCGGCGGCGGCAGCGGCAGCAGGGTGGCGCACACGCAGGGGGACATCGTCATGTACGCGGAGCGGCAGCTGCGGGAGAAGGGGGCGGTGGGGTGGGGGTCGCCGCCGTCGCCGCTGCGGCGCAAGGTGCGGCTGCCGGTGGAGGAGAGCCGGGAGGCGCTGGCGTTCGAGGTGGACGCGCGGGAGACGGCGGAGCGGGAGAGGTGGGCGGCGTGGGGGGCGGCGGCGGCGGTGGACCGGGCGATGGCGGCGGGGTGCGGGGGAGGAGGCGGGAGCGGAAGCAGAGGAGGAGGAGGAGGAGGAGGCGGGACCGGGGCCGGGGCCGGGAGTATGGGGGCCGGGAGCACGAGGTCCGGGTCGTCCGGGTGGCGGTCGGCGACGATGAGGTCGTGGGTTTGAAGCGGACGGAGATGGAATGTACGAACACCCTGCCCTTACCCTACCCCTGACCCTTTTTTTACCTGTACAAACATTTACCATGTATCCGTACTCTGTCACGAGTTGTATGAATTACTGCTACCTGTACTTCGTACGAACACTACGTAACTAGCGAATGTACAAATACCACCTTGTGCAGATAAGCATTACGGGGGGGGGGTTATGGGACCCTGTGGACATGACGATGGGACGGTGTAACATGACCCTTTCTTTCTTCTCGTCGGCGAACAAGACTCCATCATGGCCTGCGACCCTCCTTCTCTTGTCTACTGGATGGATACCTGCACGTTGCAACATGCATGTATACACCTAGTCATGAACGCCGTCTCCCCTCCCCTTTCTCGGATATCCGAGTTGGACGTACGAAGTAATAAGGGTTGCTGACTCGCGAACGGGTGCAGGTTGATACGTGCTCTCCTACCATGTCACGAGAGAGAGAGAGAGAGGGAGGGGGAGGGAGAAAAGAAGAGACTGAATCTTTTTGGTCGATCAGACGAAGAAAAGATGTCTCTTTCCCCCCTTTTTTTTTTCCTGTCCCTTTCCGCCGCTTGCTTTTCCTTCTCCCCCTCCTCCTCCTCCTCTTCCCCGCATGGGCAGACGGATGATGTTTGAGGGGGGGGGCGGATAAGACGGCGTGTGTCGTGTTCGCGAATTGGGGGGAAGAGGAGGGAGAGAGATAGGACGGTCCGAGGGGGCCGAAAAGAAGAGAGAAAAGAAGAAGGGCAAAAAAAAAACTCAACAACTAGACACTACCTACCTAGCTAGACCAGGGGCCATGGCCGAAAGGCAACATGCCATTTACCAGCATCCCGATCGCGTCAACAGGGAAATTGGTCTTGGCCCCCGTCTACAAAGTACGGACGCCGAAGTACTTGTACATACATACCGGGGATAGCCACCCATAACCCCCCGGTCATGGAGGGGGGAAGAGACCGGGGGGGCCAGATTGGCTTACGCTTGGCTACCGGGGCAGAGACGTCTGTCTACGAATGGCGGGCGATGATCTACGCGGTGGGTGACTTGACTTGACTGCGCCGGCATCGCACCGGCACTTGGGGGGCTTGCAGGGAGAATACCCATGCAAGACTAGAGATGGAGGGAGAGAGAGAGGGGATTAATAGACAGAGTAGGGAAGAGGGAGGATGACATATAAGAGGGAGAATAACATACAAGAGAGAGAGAGAGAGAAAAGGCCGGTACCGTCTCGGTGGGATATCTCCATGTAAGTACGAATACATCAGTAGTAGTAGTAGTGGTAGTAAGTATACATGGTGTGTACATGTACATGGTATGTAGATAGGTGGGTAGCGTGTGTACTCGGATGTACACGATTCCAGGCCCGGCAGTCAGTCAGTGGGACGGAACGGAACAAAGAGCCCATGCACTCAATCAACCAATGCATGATGCGAACGGACGGCACTCAACCACGCTCCCGGAACAGAACCCAAGCCCTCTTTTATATGTATACCTAGGTACTTGGCTAGTTAGTAGTAAGTAGTAGGTAGGTAGTATGTTTCTTTCTTTTCCCTCATGCGGATACTGCATGCATGCACACGCATACCTACATACCTATTCTTCTTTCCTTCTTCCGTCTGTCAGTCAGTCAGAGTTTGGTTCCATCAGGGTTCCAGCCCGACCCACCCCACCGGCAATGTATATGTACCTCGCTTAGCGATCAAGTACCCGGCACAGACGATGTGGTGCACCGGTACCTGCCTACCGTACCCGGTACATCACTCGCTTAGCGCATGCCACCTTGCGAATACCGACATCAGATATCGAGAAACCTAGCGGTACCTGCTCGTCCGCCCACTCATGTGTGGAGACACAAGTATATACATGTACAGATACACGTGCACACAGGTGCAGACCCAGGCACTACTACCTACCGAGTACACTACGTATGTATGTAGTGTACTTCGTAGCAGTGGCATCCAGGGACCACCACCACTAGCATTACCGAACAGAGGACACCCCCCGGGAGCGTCCCATCTGCCCGGGACGGCTTACTTACCGGTGGTACAAGAGCCCAAGCTCCCCCCCCCACATCCGCAGACACCCACCCACCCACTCAACCCCCGACGAGACGAGACTCGCTTTTCGTCGTCGTCGCCGCCAGACCAGACCAGACCAGACCAGACCAGATCTGATCCATCTTCATCTCACCATTTATTTCAACAAATCAATCAATCATTCATTCATTCATCCCTCCGCACATCGGCCCCCCCCTCGCTCGCATGGTCTCGACCGACCACCCACGCCGACGACGACGACCACGATCACGACCACGCTGGATTCCATCATCCAATCCCTCCTCCCTCCCCTCCCTCTGGTCGACGGCGCCGGGAGCAGCGACAAAACCACACTCCTCCTCCTCCTCCTCCTTCTGCACCATGTCCGACGACGGCCCCGAAGACGGAGACGCCGACACCCTGCGCGCTCATCATCACCACCACCACCAAAGCCAGCATTACCAACATTACCACCACCCCTCCGACCCTCCCATCCTGCCCCCGAACCCCCCTGCCGTCCAGCTGCCCGCCGCCTCCCATCCCACAGACGACGTCCTCTTCCCCTTCCGCCTCGCAGACCTCCGCCTGTTGGCCGCCGACCCGCGCCCCGCCGCCGCCGACCTCGACCACCACCTCGACCTCGACGCTGCCGCCGCCGCCGCCGCCGCCCACCCCGACGACGACCACCACCCCGTGACCGACACCGACACCGACACCGATGCCGATCCTGCTGACGCCGCCGACCCCGACGCCCAATCCGACCGCCCCTCGCTCGATGCCACCGAGGCCGGCATGCCCCCCGACCGCGCCGCCGCCAACGACGCCGCGTCCCTTCCTTCAATCGACGACGTTGTACGCCCGAACTCCCCCTTCCCCCTCAATCTCATGTGCTCCTTCCTGTCCTAACCGTCTCTTCTCTTTTTGTCTCCCCCTCCAGTCCATCGCAGGAGGTCAGGCGCCCTCGTTGTGGTCGCTCGAGACCAGCGACTACGAAAATGGTTTCCAGGAGAGGCACGGCCGGACGTACCACCCGCTAGGTGCGTTTCCCCGTTTCCAATCATGGGGGTTCCCCCGGCAAAGACCTCGCGCAGTTCGCTGACTTCTGGGGGGGGCTTGCTTTTTGCCTTCTCCCCCATTTAGAGGAGTACATTCTCCCCAACGACACTGTACGTCTCCTTTTTTCGTTTTTTCCCTTCTTCTTTCTTTCTTTTCGTCCCTGTCATCTTCGCGCGCTGACGGGCTTTTCTTTTTCCTTCTTAGACCGAGCAGTTCCGTCTTGGTAGGTTCATCCCCCCCCCCCCCCCCCGGTGACCCCTCGGACACGTTTCTGACTGTTGCCGCGCGACTTGCAGATATCCAACATCTTCTCTGGCTGGCCACCTGGGACGGCCGCCTCTGCATGTGCCCCAAGAAGGACGGCGCATCGCGCGTCCTCGACGTCGGCACCGGGACCGGCGTGTGGGCCATGGCGTACGGTGAGGGAGAGCCCTGGGCCGTCCTCCCAGCCGTCCTTTTTTTTTTGTCTCTCGTTTCCCGCTGACCGAACTCCTCCGCCGCAGCCGACGAACACCCCGAAGCAGTTGTACGAGAAACGAGCCCCCCCCCCCGCATGTTGGAAGCTAACCTCGCGTCCCAGGTCACCGGCGTCGACATCAGCCCCATCCAACCCCAAGTGTGAGTTGCGCGAGAAGGGGGTACCCTTCTTTTTTTTTTCGTTCTTGTTTTTGCGGCGTGCTCGGCCCCGGGGAAAGAAAGCTGACAATGCTGCCGTCGTCTAGCGTCGCGCCCAACTGCTTCTTTGAGATATACAACGCCGAGAGCGAGTGGCCGTGGAGGATCCCCCACGACTTCGTCTTCATGCGCCACATGAACACGGCCTTTGCGAGCTGGCGCGACACCATCGAAAAGGTCTTTAGGTGAGCGGCGCCCTCGGAATCGTTTACCCAGAAACGAAAAAAAGACGAGAAAAAAAGAAAAGACACTGACCTCCCCCAGGAACCTCGCGCCCGGCGGCTACATCGAGCTGCAGGACAACACGTTCCCCATCATGAGCTACGAGGGCACCATGCCCGCCAACAGCGCCATCGCGAGGTGGTCGTCGATGCTGATGGAGAGCACGCGGCTCCTCGGCCGGCCCTGCGACGCGCCGTCGCAGTTCAAGCGGCTGCTCGAGGACGCCGGCTTCGAGGGCGTCGTCGAGATCAAGCGCGTCTGGCCCATCGGCGAGTGGGCCGCCGGCCGCCGCCACTTCGTCACGGGGTCGCTGTGCCACGACACCTCCATCGCCGGCCTCGAGCCCTCGACCCTGCGCCTCTTCACCTCCGTCTTCGGCTGGAGCGTCGAGGAGACCAAGGACTTTTGCCGCGAGGTCGAGGCCGAGATCAGGAGCCAGCGGTACCACGCCTACTTTAACGTGTGAGTCCCCTCTCTTGTCTCCTGTCTCCTGGGGGGTTTTTTTTTAAAAAAAGCTGACACGTTTTCTCCTTCAGATACTGTGTCTATGGGAAGAAACCCTACTGGGCTTGAAAGCTCGGTGGGGTGAGCGAGACGAGAAAAGAGAGGCCGGCGTTTAAGGATAAAGTTTCCTTCTTTTTTTTCCGGCATCGAAAAAAAGGAAAGAAGAGGAAGAATAAGAAGAAGAAAGGAAGAACATCATGATACCCCTGCAACTTTTCTTTTTTGGTCTGTTGCTTTCGCGATACTGGGCTGGCGGAGGCTACGTCGAGGTATGGTCTTTTTTTTGGTCGCACCAAGCCACGGAAGGGGATTTTTCCACACACAAAAGAAAGAGAGAGGATCAGACGTCAGGACGACAAAGAGAGGATATTTACTACGCATCATCCCGTCTATAACTCAGATGCCGTCAGGCAACCACACAACCCCTCTAGATGGACACCAGGAAAAAGGGGATAGTAATGCTCTCAATCGCGCTCGCTCGGAGAAGCAGGCCCTCCGACAGTACCTCGACGGGGACGACACCGGCAATGGAAGCTTTTTTACAGATGTTTCATCTTGTCAAGAAACTGATACAGTTGACTATGCTTCGCAAAACACAACGCAACCTGGCATTCATTACCTGGACATTCCCACGTGTTAACGCGATTGACGTATTACACAAGTTGCACACAGCAACAACTTGATCAGACAGGGATGGTCACGACGCACATGCACTTTAACACCGTCGGGCAGCCCGACAGCTGGTTTAATGTATCACACTTGCTAGGCAGGCGGGGTGACAACTAGGTAGTGCAATGGCGTCGATGGCCTACGGCGTCCTAATTTTAGAGTTGGACGGACATCAAATGACCGCCTCTCCCAGCAAGTTAAATAGAGTGTGATGTTTAAAAAGGAAATTACCTACTCCTAATCTAATCCCGGAACGAGCGAGCGACAAAGTTACGAGTGGGAAGGAAACCTGCCAGATCGACAGACAGTCCGTGCTTTCCGCTGCAATTGGTGCCTTCACTAGCGTGTTCCTTAGCGCCTATCGAGGCGGTGCCTCTTCTTGATTGGTCGCGTCATTTCAGAAATAAGTTGACAAGTGGGACCCCAAGAATCTATATAGTATATAGGTATATACATTATACGATGTACATTATACGAATATATAGCATATGTCAAGCAAGCAAAGAGTAGCAGAGGGCAACTGAATTGCTGCTCCACGACTTTCGCTGGAGGCCCCTTCAGCGCCCAACGTGTCTTGTCTACTATAGGCCCAGTTTACTTATAGTCCTAATATGCTAGGTATATATGCCTTTATTTACCAACTACTGCGTCATAAAATCAAGGTTAGATTTGCCTAGCTTTTGATATTAGTCAAGTCAAGCAAGGCACATATAGCAAAGCGCTGCAGACCTTTATAAATGAAGCACACTGCTCACTCCCCTACTTCCAGCGGCCCTCAACCCTTTTACTCCTACGCTCTTGTTTTTCCAGTCTCGTGAGATACGATGCGCCTCACCCTACTCCTCCTCTACTGGCTCGCCGCCGTGGGTAGCCTGGCCCAGACCCACCACGAGCCCGGCAAAAGCGTCATCCAGAGCCGGAAGACCCAGACGACGCCGCTCTTCGACAACCTCTACTGGGCGATCGGGCGGTCGAGCACGCCCGACGACACGCCCTCCGTCGGCGGCTGGTACATGATGTCCTACCACATGCAGGGCGAGCTGCAGTCGGGCAAGCGCGTCGAGCAGTGGGGCCTGGTCGTCGGCCGCGTCAGGAAGACCCGCCACGGCCTGCTCTACCGCGACGCGACGGTCGACTTCGACGCCAGGCTGTACACCGCCAGGCTCGTGAGGAAGGGCAGCTGGGCGGCGGGCCCGCGGTGGGCGTGGGGCAGCCAGGCGTGGAAGGCGCCGCCCCGGCGCGGCGCCGGCGTCCAGGTGCGCTTCCTGGGGACCACGAGGGGGAGGCGCGCGGCGCAGGACAGGCTCGCCGCCGCCAGCGACACGTGGGTCCGCATGGCCGCCGCCCGGGTCCCCCGGCTCGGCGGGGAGAGGCAGCCCATCGAGGAGCTCTACACCACCGGCCACGGGTACATGCGGTTCCTGGAGAAGGTCCTGTCGACCGACGCCACCATGACGGCGCCCCCGACGCAGCAGCAGCAGCCGGCGCCGGCACCGCGGCCGTCGCAGTCGCAGCGGCCGAGGAAAAAGGTCGGGTGGGACCCCAAGAACCAATACTACCCGCCGCCCCCCCGGCCAACTGGCGGGGACGATGACGACGACGACGATGATGATTCGGTCGGCAGGCCGGACAGGGGTGGCGATAGTGATGATGATTGAGTTGAACGGTTTAGAGGGGGGGGGTTGTGATGGTAATAATAATAATTAGGTTAACAGTTCAGGGGGGACCTCCAGGTTGGCCTCGGCGATGCAATGGAGGGAAAAAAAAGATACCTCGAACCTCTTGAATTCTAGTAATGACGACGTGGCCCGTGGCTCGTTTCTTATGAGGACAAGAAGCGCTACATTTTCGTGGTCTGCAGAGAGCGACAACAAGCTATTTTCATCCGACACAGATGTATACATTCTGCCGGGCTTGCCTATCATCGTTGGTAGGCCTGTGGCTTCTGGCAAGTCTCCCATCCTGAAGAGCTTGCTAGGTGAGATGTATCTGCTGTCTAGCTGTCTCGGATTTTGAACCCCGCAAGTGAAGGTCCTCAAAAACGCAATAGCGGATCATCATGCGCGTTATGTATTCCTCTAAATCATGGTTAGCCTAGTTTATAGTAGTTACCTACTAGGAAGCCCTTCATTTAAGGGAGTAGTAAGTAAATATGGGATAGGAATTCCAAAAAAAGAATCAGATGGTAGAATAAAAAGAAGAGAAAATGTATTGCGTATTATCTCATCTATAACTTGTATACTGCTAGGTCGCCCTTGGTGGTTTCCGCCTTGACTAGCCCCGTGCATAGGTGTCTGTGACTTGGCTCCTAGGCTTATATCAAAGGTAATAAATTTCCTAGCTAAAGCCGTACCGGCATTTTACCCCATGGCCGGAGTAGATGTGGCTCGGGAGAGCATATCAATGTAAGCACGTTGTAGAAAAACATTGAGTATAAGCTATCTAGCATTACTACTAGCCATTGCTACAAGGCGATCTGGTAGGTTATCTACACCGTTTATAAATATTTCCAACGGTGGGTTCGGGCTTGGCGGCGGTGGGTATTTGCTTATCATCAGCCTGATGGCGTCCTGATGTCCACCCTCGACGGCGGCGTGAACTGCACTTTTGAAATAGCCTGCTTTGCGGACATCAGCGTCCGAATCAATGAGGAGTTCGACCGTGCCGAGGTGGCCATGGTAGGCAGCGGCCTGTAGCGCTGAGCCATAGAATCCAGATTGTTGATTGACGTCGGCCCCCTCCTGGAGGAGTAGTCTAGCGACAGAAATGTGCCCATTCGTGGCCGCAGCGTGAAGGGCGTCTCCGTAGGGCCCGCAAAAGTCAACTTTTGCTCCTTTGTCCAAGAGTAGCCGGACGATGGAACAAAAGTTAAGGAGTGACGCCGTTCTCAAGGGAGTGCCGAAAAGCCCGCTCGATTCCAGGTCCATGCCTTGATCGAGGAGAAATCGTACCATGTCTTTGTGGTTATGGAGAGTCGCCAGTGACAAGGCGTCTGGGGGAAGGAGTTCCAAATTGTCGGCATTACGGCTGAGAAATTGGCGGAGAACTCCGACTTGGCCCCCTTGGATCGCTTTTCGTATCTTGCTTCTTAACCCATCGAATGCGCCCTTTTTCGTAAACGGTAAGGGTAAAAGCTGAAGGGTCTGTACCACTCTGAGAAGGCCCACGAGAGCGGCATCATCCAGCGCTTCGTTGTAGGCCACTTGGGTCTCGATGATGGATTGGCGTTCAATGAGCAGAAGTGCGACGTCTTCCTGGCCGCCTCGGAAAGCAGCTTTCAAGGCATTCTTGAAGACTGAACCGCAATTGACGTCGACACCAAGTTGTAGGAGACTCTCTACCACTTTCGAGTAACCTGAATAAGAGGCAGCGTGCAGAGGGCTACCGAATTTTCCGCCCACGGTATTGGTGTTGGCGCCGTGTTTAACTAGCAATTCAACGGTAGATAAGCGGCCGAATGCCGCGGCAAGATAGACAGGGGTATGTCCCAGCTTGCTCCGCCGGTTGGCGTCCAATGCCTTGTTGTTGGTCAATGCAAGGTCAAGTATTTCATCCATACCGAATATGCTGAGGACGAAGAGAGGTCCAGGAGCGGAATTGGAAGCGGCATCCAAGTGTCGCTTCACAACGTGGTTCTGGGGGAGAAGCGGGACTAGACACTGAGCAGTTTCGACCCATGAGTCGAAGGAAAGCGAAGGCTCCCAGTCCTCGTTGAAAATGAACGAGGCGACTTTCCGGGTGAGAACTTCCGATGACGTGGTGTCGTTACCGATACTCCGTGCCAAGTCCGTGTGGACTGGCCAGTAGATAGTAGCGTAGACGTAAAAGTCGTCGCTTGGTATCTCAAAGCCTGCGCCGGGCGCAGGATAAAAGACCGGACCCGCTGAACAAGCGTCGAGACAGCAAGAAGCGAGGGAATGATAAGCCACGGAAGGAGAAAACATGACGTGCTGTCCCAGAAAGTCTTGGACAGATTGGTGTGCAAAGCGAACGACGTTACACTTCGTATCCAGAACGACAAGGTTGGAACATTTTATCATGACCTGGTCCAGGTCGTACTCGCGGTTCTCCCCGATCGAAAGTGCTGCGAGGAGTGCTCGAGGCTTGAGTGGCTCTCTTATGTAGAGCACCCAGGATAGGACCTTGATGGCCATGGTGCGGGTGGATTCTCCAGATTCCATGATGAGCCTGACTGTCTCCTGGTAGATTTGATCGATATCTTGTGGAATATATTTCTTCAAAACTTCTAGAATGTCGTCTTCGTCTGTTATGCGGCAAATTCGTTCCATTTGCAATTTTGCCCACAAGAACCTAGGTTAATATATCAGCTCGCATGCTCCAAGCCGTTGCAGAGAAACTTGATAATGGACGAGTCAAGACTTACATCTCGCCAGCCCCATCAAGAAGCCCTTTTCTCAAGAGTTTGCGCGCGTCAGAACCGATGCGACCTTCAAGTAACAACTTTCTGGTCACCGCTGTCTCGACCAATTGGTCAATAAAAGCCTCCATATCTGTTGTGGTCTCCTGACTGGTAATATGAACCCGGAACTCAGCTGTTGGCAATGCAGCTGCGCGGTTAGAGCTTCTGCCGGTAACAAGTACTTTGACGACATTATCCGCTTTGCCAATGATCTCCCTGAGTGCCTGGATGAGGATGGGTCGCTGGTTATCATCGACAGTATCAATACCATCTACGACAATCGTCAATGGATCCTGCTCTGCGAGTTCAAGGATCAAACGGACGCAGTCCTTGGTTATCAACCTTGGCAGGTCCAGTTTGCCAGCCCTAGACCGAAGTAATTGTCGTTGGTACTCTGCGCTGAGAACTTCCCTCATCTTGGTGGGATGGGTCGAATCGAGCGCTAGCTGAAAAAGGAGGGTTCTCATCACATCATCAGAAGAGCGACGCGCTTTCTCTGACTCTTGGGTCGCGCAGTAAAAGTCTCCGAAAGGGGCTGCGGAAGGGTTGCTGTCTGTCGTGGATCGCAGACAGTCTACAACCATAGAGCAGAGGGTTGACTTGCCGGACCCGGGAATCCCATGGACCAGTAGCAAGGCAGGGTAACTCGAGTTCTGCCAGGCTAAATAATCTGGATGGTTGAGAAGCCACTGTCCAGCACTAGGGGGGCGTGGCTGCGAGAGAAATTGGTGATGGTGATGGTAGGGTGCCACCGATAACCACTCGAGAATGTCGTTGAACCTTGTCTCTGTGAGACGTTGATAAGACTGCGTAGACAATCTTACAAAAGACTTTTCGAGAGACCGCAGTGTATCCGTATCTGCAAGGTCTTTGAATTTATCAACTTCGATCTCTCTGTCACGTAAAGCTTTCGCTCGCTCTTTATCAACTGTGCGGAAGGGACTCTTGAGCACGCGAACTTGGACTTATGTGTCAGTACATGACTTCTGCAAGTATTGTAGGTGTCGTACCCAGTGTCTTTTCACAAAGGAATTCGATGGCCTTGCTCAAATGAGTAAGAATCTCGGCGTAAAGACGAGTCAGAGCATCCTCCAAACTCAGCTCGATCTCGGAATTTAAACCCCGCAAGTACAGGTTCTCAAAAACGCGATAGCGAACCATCATGCGCGCGATGTATTCCACTAAATCATAGTCAGCCTAGTCAGTGGCATAAATGACGGTCGTTCACTGGGAGAAATCACAGTCATCAACTAGAGCGGCGAACAGCTCAACATCGGACACGGCAATCTGTAGCAAGAACCGAATCGCGGCCCAGGGCAGCGCGCCATGCCCAGGATCGTACTGCACAATGATGTCTCCAGCCTCCTTGAATCGTTGCACCCAGCCTACGATCTTCTCCAGAACATCGCGCACAATTATGGTATCTCCGTTCGGCTTTGTGAATTTCCATCGTTTCCGCAAATGATCTCTTCTTTGGGCATCGGCCTCTTTGAGGACATCATCCTGTTTGGCCGATTCGTCAATTGTCTGTCCCTGATCGGCCCAACCTCGAGAGCGAGGCACTTACCAGGATACCGCGCTTACGCGAACTCGTCTGGTTTAGATGCTTCTGAATGTCGGGGTTCAAGGCCTGAAACGCCTTGTCCCAGAGATCTGTTCCAGTCACCATGCTTTCGATCTGGCGCGGCTTGATTTGATGGCAAGATAAGGCGTGAGTGTATGTTGAAAACGGGAAGTTGAGGGGAACAATCAGGCTGCAAACATAACCGGACAAGGGGGGCGCACATCACAGCCCAATTAATACTTGTGGCAAGCTGACGCACAGCATCCAGATGCTGCGCCCTTTTGGCCCTCCGAAGTCGCACAGCAACAAATGGCTTAGCATGAAATCTGGGTAAATATACCCGCAAGGCAGACTTTGAAAACCTGCCTTGGCAACGTCAGGCTTACAACGCACTGGAGGTATTTAAGTTTGTGCCTAACGCTTGACGAATTCACGTTAGACCACATATCTAGTTAATGGATATTCACCGCTCCTCGAGCGCTTTTCTCCCTTCGACGCTGGACGAAAAGATGGCGTGGGCATTGAAACACTGTCCGAAAAATCGAAGTCTGCAAGACTGAAGACAACGCATGTGGGCGGAAAATGACATGCGGGAAGGCCAAACAACCCACAGATGTGGTCAATGACATGAGCTACCACAAAAGTCTGGGAAAACCAATGTCTGCACCACGACATCGAGTTATCACCCACTTCGCCTTGCTTGATCCTTGAAGGCTTCATGATCTAACTACCTAGGTGGGCCAGGGGCTCCCAAATGAATCATTTGGTTCGTGACTGGATTGTTGGATGGAGAACCAAGATGACGGGCTACGCTTAACAGCTGTCAGCGTGAACCAGATAAACTCGGTACTAGCGGCAATACTAACCATTAATTAAACCGAGTCCCCTGCTAACGTCTGCGTTATACAGCATTAGCTTACCCGGGCATTAGACTTGACATGTTGAATCCAGATAAGGAGAGAGTAAAAAGACGGGAATAAAAAGAAATACAAAATCAAGATAAGACATAAAAAATCAAGATAAGACATACAACGCCAGACATTCGCTGTCATCACTAGCTACTAATCCGGCCTTTACTGGCATCATGAAGGTTCTAGATATAACAGAGGCATCTTTCCTTCTTCCCCTTTTGCCCCTTCTCATTTTGTGATGGCTTCGCCAACATAACATTGAAAGTAAGAGGCAACATTCCTATGTTGAAACGGACGCAGCGTCACATGTTACAGTCGATCAAACTCCGTTTTGGACGGTAGAAAACAGATCCAATCATCTTTTCAGTTGTTTTTGAGATCCTGATATGAATACTAGTAAAGCCACTCTTTTAGTGCTAGGCATTTAAGGCTGTGGCTGAAAGTCTGCGCTCTATTTCCCCTGCCCCCACTTGCCATGGAACATTAATAAAGCTGATGATCGCTAGTTCGGACGTAACCTTTCTTTGTTGCTTACTTTATAGAGTAATTCATTTATAGGTAGTAATAGTTGATTGACATTCGGCTATTCCGGCATCATGCTGGCTTTTGTTTTTCTGCGAACAAAGATGAGATTATAATCCCCTGGTTTCCCGCAACCTATTAAATGAAGCTGGTGGCCTTGTATTCGCTCAATCATGCGGCCATGCCTGAGTCTTGTTCCTCGACAATTTCTCGACTTAGCCATAACGCTTTGGGGACGGCGTTCTTTCGACAATGGCCAATGCAACATTTTTCTCCAGGCTGAAGAGCCCGTTGTTGCTAGTCCTCCTCATCCAAGTCAGCCTCCTCACAGCGTCTCCCACATCGCCAGCGCTTCATTCCCCGGACGATGTTTCTCTCCTCAAGCGCGCGGGCCAGTTCCCGGATTTTCCTAGCGACTATGAAGGTCGCGTCAAGAGGGGTGAGTACCTTCGATCTCTGATGCCGCTGGACAATGCGCAAGCTGCACAGGCGAACGGCGGCGTATCTGTAGCGAGCCCGTTCCAGGACCCAAACGATGCGGCACGTTGGGGATGGACTCTGGAGACTTCCTGGTATCCCTTCAAAGACGAGATGGATCCATTGTATACGAGGTTTCTCAGGCAGGCGTTTCAGGACACGGAGTTTCCGGTTGATGTGGAACAGTCCGGTGTGTATTATTATCTTCACGATAAGGAGTTTACGCAATCGAATGGTCGAGAGGGGGAGGTGAGCAAGCCCTGAGAAGAACCCCATTCCTCCTTTCGAGGATGATGTATCCATGCCGGATGTTAACTAACGCGTCCGCTCGATGCCTGCTCAAACCAGCCAACAAAAGCCTCCTACAGCAGCGTCGTCAACCCTTCCGCCGGGGCATTCATCTTCGAGGAAAACATGAGCCCTAAATACGTAGTCCAAGAATACCGTCGCGGAAACGTGCCCGACCTGAACACGCTCTCCGATCTTGCTTTTTTGCAATGGCTCGAGGGGTGCCGGCACAAAAACGCTGACCCCAAAGACCTTAAGGTCATCTTCAGGGCGCGTATCACATACGAACCGGCTTTTAGAACTGTCATAGATGCGCTTAAGGAGGGAGGGTATAAGCACGTTCCAGGGTGGGAGAACCGCGCCACGATTAAGATGGGCACGCGGGAGGGGGATGCTATCCTTGGGAGCACGAACGGCGCCTCGACGGCGTGGATGCTGATACAGCATAAGGAGGTGTTGGGGGTGAAGGAGATTGTAGAGGCGGTTGTATGGGGTTACCAGCCGCGGCTGAGGGGGTTGCTGAAGAGTAAAAGTGGGTTCAAATTTACGGCGTCGCCTGATTCGGCTGTTTTGAATATCAGGTTTACTGTTAAGAACGCGTAGTGTTCTCTTATGGTACGAGTTTGGCAAAGTGGTTATAGACAGCCGATACTTCACTTCTCTGCATTCGTCTCCTGACAACTCTTGACTTTGAGCTTTAGATGAAACATTAAATTTTTTATTTGGTATGCAGGTGTTCTTTATAAGGTAGTGGGTGTAAGAGGTTGCGCATGACAAAGATAAAGAGCCTTTCCTATTCGATGGATGCTTATCACAAACAGGAAATCACGGTAAAGACTATGACGACACAGGCGATATTAACATAGATATCAGAGAAGGAAATATCAATGACAGTAATTAATTCATTCGTAAGAGTCCAGACTCAAGTACCGGATGATTACTATTTGAACACGTTCTAGGGCCGCACCATACATGATCTTGGAAAAGTTGCGTTCCGGTACCTCCGGTCCACATAGGGCTCTGCGTTCATGCTGTGCAAACCTCATGGGCGCGGGTACCTGATATTTCTCTATACGCACCATGAAACTCGTTCATACTAGCTTTTAGGCAGTAGATTATACTATTAAAATTCTGTTGGTTAAGAAGTCTAAGTTTGAAGCTTCAATACATAGTGTTAATAGGGCATAAGTCAAAGTAAACTCGCAAGATATTTATAGTGTGCTACACAGTTGTATTTTTCTGTGACCTGGGTGCCAGACCCTTCGAGCCAATCCTCGCCTTTTCATATCAGTCAATAGCAGGATATGACCGATAGCAGGGCTAACATACCTTTTTCAATAAGTCTGCTGGGCTTAGCTTTGGACGATGAAGTGCGACCGCCGTAGACTAGCCTATGGAAATTCAGTATGAGCATGGACCCCAAAGGACAAGCAAATAGTTTCGTATGCTTACTTCTGGCTCTCATATGGCGTGTAATCATGATGTGACTGATCGAATCCGTCTCTAAAGAGTTTGATATGGATGTAGGTAGCTTTGAACTTTTTTGTAAACCAGGCCGTCTTTCCAACGACAAGTCCGACATGGCTGCAGCCGTACTCCGAATATGCCCACCGTCCGAGAGATGTCTTCGGTCGGTACTGTTTGCTCCCGATGGCGCAGTTCATGAAATAATAGTAAGCGTTGGGTCTGAGATAGCCTCCGGCCGCCCTCTCAGCCTCTTGGTAAGCTTCAGAGGAGTCGCGGCTCATTAGCCGGCCTAGATTCGCCCCGTCGTTGGTTGAGTTTACAGCGGAACCGCGCTCTTGCACTGCCTTGTCGTTCCAAAACGGAGCGTCGAGACTGGCAAGTACAGCGGCGCAGTAGGTGAGCAAAAGTAAGAGCTTCATTGTTCGTGAAAATAGTCGCAGTTGAAAGATAGCGGAATGTCGAAAACTCGAAATACGATTTTCCCTCTTTTGGAAATCCTATGAATCAATAGCAAGTGGCCAAGCTGCAGAAAGAGCTCTATCTGGTCAGAGTCAATCACGGCGATGCCGTTGTTTGCTGGGACTTATTAATAAACCAAGTACATAACGCATAGCTGCACTCACCAGGAATACAAAGTGCGGGACCATAATTGGTATCCACCTAAGTACTAACACATCTACTCTAAAGTGATTCTATCCCCCTTCACCCTTTGTCCCAAGCCATTGAATTTTAAATGCATGCAGACTGATAGAAGCAGAGCCGTTTCTCCTTTTCTTACTAACAAAAGGACTTACTTAGTCTGCGTATGGTCTAAGCGAGACTTGCAAAGCAGATGAGTTACTTGGTACTTCGGGAGGCAGAGGTTTAGCCCCAAGCATT
This sequence comes from Colletotrichum zoysiae, assembly GCA_030867305.1. Lineage (NCBI taxonomy): Eukaryota > Fungi > Ascomycota > Sordariomycetes > Glomerellales > Glomerellaceae > Colletotrichum > Colletotrichum zoysiae. The sequence continues at coordinate 122,243 of MU842912.1, read as the reverse complement.
AACATTATATGATTAACAACCGCAACCGATACAAATCGCAGATTGAGCAGCGGAAAGCAGTGAAGCAAAACACATGTTGCAGGATATATGTCGCTTAATTCCGCGGCATTTAACTTCCATGTCTAATGACTGTGCCCCGATTAAATTGTTCTGGCGCACCACAAGGCATTAAGAAATATCCACAGCGCCAAGGTTGTAATAAAAAATATAGATTAGCCGACTCGGAACTTACTCGCGCAACAAACAAATCGCTTTATCCCCAATACGCAGGAACGCGCCCATCCGTAGTTTGAAGTCTGGGCTTAGTTAACTAAGTCTAAAAATTAAACTATAGGGCTAGTAACCATGAGTTGCTAAAGGCATCATCCCAAAATGGACATTTGTTAAACGAACTTCACACTTATACCTTCGATTGGTCATCACTAATTGACACTGTCGGTATCACAGGTGGTGATACTGCCTTAAGGCTGGCCGGAGCAACTGTTGGATTGATGATACCTACTGTTGCCCGAAGAAGGGAGGAAAATGTGAAGGGGAAAGGGCTAGATGGCCTATCTTTATAAGGACCAGACCGGCCGTCTCGGTTGTTCCGTGTTTTCCGTATTCCCATATTCCGACAGACATTATCACTTTCTTTTTGTTGTATCCTGTACCAGTCACAATACTCATGACCATGTTTTGTATTCTATCATTCTCTCTTCTCGCAACAACGCTTGTCCCTGTGAACGCCGGACTGCTACCAAGTTGCGGCGATGTCACGGTAGGCAATAAACGGATGGATTATAACAGAATTGATTCTCCTCCCAGGCTCTATAATGATGACATTATGGGCGTTTTGGTGGTATGATATTTGCTGCTCCTATTCTCATAGCATGGATTTATCCCTTATACCGCTGTTAACACCGATGGCTACGCCGAGTAAGTGCTGAGCCTTATTGGAGGGTCGAAATCCCTTAGCTAGAGCTACAAAATGAAAGGCTTCAATGTTGAAAATAGCAACAGTGTGGAGTAGAATGCAGCACCCTGATATCGATAGCAATGACGTGACTGATGTAAAAGCGTGAACACGGGATACCTATTAAAAGCTATTAGACACACCTGACAAGGAAGTGCCATGACAACACTTTTGTATATGATAGGATACAGGAATCTGGCATGCGGTTATAAAAGACTTAATATCCTAGTTTGTTATATCATTCCGCTATATAAATATAGCAAGCACTATGCTAGAAGCAGTTCAAAGATGTTCAATAACATGCGACAAGGCAGAGCAAAGCTATTTAGAACTAAATGAACTACCCTAGAGGGGCTTTCTGTTGCAAGAAATGACATTCAGGCTGAGACTAGCTGTGGTGTTAGTAGTGGTGGTGGTGGTGCTTGCATAAGCCCGAGTCCCATCAATGAACTTTCTGTCTTGGTGTCCCTGGGACTTAGTTCCACAGGTATAAACGCACCTACATTAAAATCCGGGTCTGCCTTCCAACAGTAAGAGAGGGAAAGGTGTAGCAATACATATAAAGTTGATCTTGGATTTGTCATCAGGTATATGCATCTTGAAGTCATGAGAACCAACCTTGCCAGCCTCGACCAGAGAAGTAAACTTCACAAGAGTCTTTGACATGGAAAATTTGCCTTTATTTTGTTGTACATACGAAATTGTGTCAAGTACCTTTCCCCTTCTCGGGCATGCATACAAATATAAACCGTGATTTGAAACATGTTCAAGGAAATTTGGCAATAAATAAAGGAAAGATCAGGGCTTGGTTACATCCCGGAGTGATGATGATGATGATCATGGTGCTGCTGCTGCTGCTGATGCTTTTGTTGCAATTTCATCGTCATGAGAGCGGGTTCGTCCACGCGGGTAGCCCATTCCATGCCGCTTCAAAGTCTTCAATGGCCTTTATGAAAGCCCGATGTTCCTTGTTGATATCAATCTGGACCTGCGATTGACCAGGTTTGTCCTCCCAGCTTTGCTTCACTGCCGCCGTGGTCCACGCATTCATCATCAGGGGAAGGAAAGTGTCTACAAGGCTGTTGGTCTTGGTCTGCATGGTGGTGTACTGGCCTTTCATGTAGCTGAGCCACTCGGCCTTGAGGTCCTGCTTCTGCCATGCCTGGTGTTGAGCGCTGGGCTTGTTCTTGGGCAACAGGTCCGTGTCGAGGGCGTCGAGCACCTTGCCAATCCGATCTGTCTGGGTCTTCATGGTTTTTGAGATGGTCGAGTGGCTCTGGTAGATGCGGGATCCCATCGTGCTGCGCATCTTCTGGAGAATCTCCCTGGCCTTCGCGTAGTCGGCAAGGTCCTTGGTCCACTTGCCATTGGCCCAGGGGTTTTGGGATCGCCAGGCGTTCGTCTTGGCAGGCGTGTTGATGGCGGACTCAAGGGCGACAAATTCGGACCTCTTGTACGTCTTCGTCGGGAACTGCGCCGCAATGTGCATAATGGGATTCCAAGCCGTGCCGACGCCACCGGTCGTGTCCTCACCTGGCCACACGAAAGGGGGCACATCCCACAGCTCGTCGACATACCTACAGAAGGAGAAGAGGGTGGTTCCCTGCTGTGCAGGTGGCCTCGGGTCGGGCAGTTTGGGATTCTTGTCGTTAAGGTGCTTGAAGAACAGGTCAATCATCTGGGCTTCGAGGATGTGCTCGGTGTGATACTCGACGCCGGCGGCGCGTGCCGTCAGGGGGGTGCCAAACTTGAAGTCGCCGCAGTTCTTGGGATCTTCCCAGCCCCAATCATCGCCATTCAGCTGGCCACCCGAGGGGAAGTCTTGCGAGATGTCGCACTCTTGACCACAGGCCTGGACTGGCTTCCCCTTATCGGATCTTTTGTCAACGATATTCACTGCCTCGCCCCCGGCGTGGTGGCCATTACTTCGCTGCTGATGAGCATGGAAATGCGCGGCAATGGCGTTTTCATCAATGGTGGACGTCGGAGTCAACTTCTCCTCCCTCTTGTGCTTGGCTGCCACATCTCTCCATACGCCGCCCTCGTTGCTCGCTGCAAGGGAGTCGTATGCTTGCTCACAGGTGGTGCCTTCCTCATTGTCTAGAGAAGGGCAGAAGTATCCGCCGACAGGGAGGCTGAACGCTGGGCCGTATACACTACCTCTCTTCTTCAGGAGAGACATGTGCCCTTCGGAGATGTGCTCCGTACCCAGGTCAGCGCCGTGGCTGTACACGGACTCGACATCGGGGGCCCTGTAGGCATCTGGCCCGGCTGCTTCCAACCTCGAAATGTTCTTGGTTACGGCATCGTCTTCGGCGCGGCCATCAATGAGAAGATGATCGAAACCTCGTCGGAGACTTCTTTTGGAAGGTATCGGGCCCAGGTCGGGACAAGTGCCGCCCTTGATGATAGTCTTTTCCCACTTGTCCGTTAGGGGAACCTCACCACCAGCCCAGCCAAACACGCTAGGCGCCGTTGCTCTCGCGAACAAGCGAGCGCCGACATCGAGACCGTAGGTAAATGGGCACGTTCCTGTAGTCGAGACGCCCGCTGCGAACTTGGTCGTTAGGCTGACCTCGCCCACGACTGAGGCGGCTGCCGGGTCAACCTTCCACTTGTCGACGAAGCGAACACCAAACTCAGCAGCGGCCGACAGCTTAAAGGTGACGTCTCCGGAGGCTGTGACGCCTGCGTAGAATTCGGGCTTCTGGATCCCCGAGAAGTCGCCCGTCCGATCGAGGCTTGGCTTGCTGTTGTCGATAAGCTCGGGCCTGTAGGAACTGGTATCGGGCATGACTTGGCGGACCTGGAAAGAAGCATGAGTGGTTAGAAAGTGTTCTGCTAGTGAGCATTTACAGAAAAGAAAAACAAAAGACCAAGCGAAAAGGGAGCTAATTGCTGCAAACAGGGGCTTTGCTACTTACTTCCCACTTTGCAATCTCAAGCTTGGTCTCAATCAAGCCAGCCATGCCGAGGGAGGCGTCTATGCTGCCCTCGACGGTGAGCTGGGGGCCGATGGTGGCGATACCGGGAATCTTGAATGAGGCACCGGGAAACGGTAAGTTGAGAATGACCTTTTTCTTCTCGTACGTCACGCGGGCGAGAGCCTCCAGGGTGACCACGCCGGTGACTTTACCCTTGTTATAGAAGGTCAGGTAGCTGTTCTCGAGGTTGAGGGGCAGGGTGAGACTATCGACGATGAGGGTAAAGCCGAAGCTGGACTCGACCTCGATGTCGAGGACGGCCTGGCCGACCAGGTGACCGTCGTAGTTGACGCCCTCTATCGACCCGGGGCAGTTCCACGACTCGTCAAACAACTTTGCTGTGACGCTGTCGTCATACTTGTGCGTGAACTCGCGCTTGATCTCGGGTTTTACAAGGGCCGCCAGCCACTCGAGGATGCTCTTGCCGAACCACCGCTCGTGCAGGTCCCGCGAGGCAATCTTGTCAAAGTGGAAGTCGTCACGGAATTCCTCCTCGAGCCAGCGCACCGGGTTCCCGCCGACGTCTTCGAGCGTGCGCTTGGCGTGCCTCTTGCGACCATGGACGTCTCGTTTGCGGTTGACGGACCCGGCGACAATGTTTTTCCAGTAGTCGTCCTGGTTGCTGTAGTCGATGCGCATCTGGGTGTTGCCGAGGTCGCGCGGCACGCGATGGAAATCGTAGTCGAAAGTCAACTCGTAGACGACAGGCTCGAGGCTGGCTAGGTGAGAAAGGTGACGAGGCAGAAGCTTGGCGTGGTCTTTGCCAGGAGCCGGTGTCATGCTCTTGGCGACGGCATACTTGCCTGGGCCGCAGCCCTTGGGCATCTGGAGAATGGTTCCCGGAACACCGTGGCCGAGTCCAATCTTGTGGCAGTTGCTGCCCGGGGTATGGTCATTGCAGACCATGCGGACAGTGTGCTCGCCCTCGGAAAAGGAGTCGTTACAGTCAAAGACGTCCCAGTTGGACCCGTCGCGCTTGTCAAGTGAGATTTGGAGCGCCTCGGGCGAGACGAGGACCACAAATTGGAAAGCGGCCTCGTTAGGGTCATCGTCGCCGCCTGCCGACGTCTTGTCTGTCTCAAGGATGAAGTCCGTGTCAGAGCCGCCCTCGGGCGGGTGCTCAAAAAGATTCTTGAGGTCCACGGGCAGGAAAAGGGGCTCGCCGTCCGACTCGCAGCAGAATGTGCGGACACGGTCCAAGTGGGCGCCGCAGTTGTCGCTACCGCCAAAGTACGAGTCGGTGATCTGAACCGTTCTCATGTCCGGACAGTGACCGTCAAAGCAATTGCCGGGTTTACCGTACCATGCACAGTTCTTCCACTTGGGAATCTCCTTCTCAGGGCAGCAGTATAGCTTCTTAGTGTCGATATCCAGCTCGTCGAGAACCTCGAGAAGGACTAGACCCGTAAGGGCTGCGAGCGGGGACACGCGACCGACAACTCGCAAGATGACTTTGGCGACATCGTCGAGGATGTCGAGGACGGTACCGGAGAAGGTCAGGGGCACCTCGCCACTGTGGCACTTCTCGCCGACGCCGCGCCACTTGCAGATGTTCTTCTCGCCCAGGGAGCTCTCACAGCAGTGAGCCATTTGGCCGTCCCAGCAGTCGTGGCCGTCGCCGTACTTGCTCATGTGCGTCATGACCTCGTCGTCCTTGCAGTAGCCGTTGCACCACCGGGTCGCGCCTCCGCGCCAGTGGCATGACTTGGGGTCAGGAGCTCCCGACAAGGGACAGCAGAGAGCGCTCTCCTTGTCCTTGCCGCACTTCTGGTGCGTAATCCTGACCTCGCCTGGCTTGCAGTCTTTGACGCCGCAGCTTGAAACGTAGCACATCTCGTTGGTGCCCGTCCAGTTCTCATCACCCTTATCGTCCGACTTGAAGTCACCCAAGGGTTTGGGGTCCAGCACGGCAGCTAGGGCAGACATCTCGGCGTCGTCTTGATCGATGGCCCAAATCAGATAGCCTCCGAGGCCGAGCTTAGCCGCGAGGTCCTTCTTCTGCTTGAACGTCTCCTTGTCGTCAAACGACACCCACTGGTCAGTGTTCCAGGTAATGTACTTGACGCCGGCCTCCTTATCGTGGATGGGCTTGATCTTGTTGACTTTGATAACCTCCTGGATTTCGCGGTAGCTCAAAATGCCAGACTCGCCACTGCACGCGCCTTTGGTGGCGCCTCCCTTGAAAAGACAGCCGGGCTTGTTGCAGGACGGATCGGCCAGCTGGAAAGCGCGACCGTAGAAACCGAGACCCATGTTCAGCTTGTTGGCCGGGACGTCGTTTCTCCAGAAGAGATCAAACGCCAGGCTCATCTCAGTCAAGTTAGTGTGGCCGTAGATGTAAGACCCGATAGGGTTTTCACGATCCCAGACACCGTGAAGACTATACATATGATTAGTCAAGGTGAGAGAAGATGAGTGGATATCAAAGTATTTACAAGAGACAGAGGAAGAAAAGAAAAGCAAAAGAAGAATATCACTTACTCGTATGACATGACGTTGATAAAATCGGTATATTGAACCGACTTGAGATCAAAGTGGCGTAGGTACCAGAAGCTCGTAGGTGCCGTGTAGGACACAATGTACTTGACTGGCTGCTTTTTGATCTCCTCCTGGAGCTCCTTGAGAAACTGGGTGAAGTTCACGCCGTCCTCAGCCACACCGCCGCGATCTTCGGCGCCAGGGTACTCCCAGTCAAAGTCGACACCGTCAAAGGCGTACATACGGAGGAAGGACATGAGGTTGCCGATGAACTTGGAACGGTTCGCTTTGGTGCTAACCATGTTGCTGAACACTTTTTGCAAAGGGCCCGGGTCGTTGTGCGTCCATCCGCCAATGGCAATGATCATCTTGAGGGCAGGGTTCTTCTTCTTAAGATTGGTGAAGTCTGTAAACAGCTTGTCCGGCAGGTTGTCCATGCCAACTATCTGTAAGTCCGGCATGATAAAGGCAAACGAGAAATATAGATGGGTCAGGGAGTTGACAGGAATGTCGTCCAATCCCTAACATGTCACTGTCAGTGGGACATACTCGTTGCTAGGAAGAGTATACTTACCATATCCTGACACTTGGAGTTGTATCTCCATGCCTCATAGTAGCCAATGACACGGTTGAGCTGATCAGCAGCCTTGTTCTTAGGCCCTGGCTGATCGCAGTTGGACTGACAACCGCCAGTGGCTCCATTGTCTTCCTTTTCGCAGAAGTCGCTATTTTCCATAATTGTCAACACTGGGACTTTCTCATCCGATGCGATTGTGTTACATACCTTGTCATTCCGCAGAAACCCCACTTTCCACAGCAGACATTCAGGGGACATTTCTGGCCGGGGATAGCTGCGTTCTTGCCGCACTCTGCTTTGGCATCGCAGTTGGACCAGCACACATCATTGGGAGAGATTCCAGATGTGCCGCAGGCTCTGTTATAGGGAGAGAAGAGGATATTAGCCCTATCCCAGAACAATATAAAAGGGAGACTTACTCCTCGCCGTAGTTGCACTGGCCAGTCTTCTTGGGACAGCAGGCCTTGTTCTTGCAAGGACGGTCGGGACCGCAGGTATAGTCGTCGCCGCCGACTACCTGTCTCCCAAAAAGGGAAGACAGCTCGGTGCGCCCGACCAGGGACACGTCAGTCTTGAGTGACGCAGGGACAACTTCGGGCCTGTCAACATCCACGATACCGCTGTTGTCGCTGCTCGCGAAGGGACCGGGGCGGCTGTCAGCACTGCAGACTGGCAGCTCATGGTCACGACGATTCTTAGCCGAGTAATCAAAGGGCCTGGTATGGTTTTATGACCTGTTAGTACATTGAGCTTTACTGGGCAAGGTCTTTCGATATGAATGAGAAATGTACTCACGAGACGACGGCACGGCACGCGTCAGGGAGTTCGGGTACCACAACCGCGCTGGCGCTACCAGGCCTGGCATTGATGACTGCTCCGAGACTCGGGGTAATGAACGTAGATAGAATAAACACACAACTCCATGAGAGCTTGGTCCATGGTCCCATGGTTGCGTTTAGGGCTGAGCTTTGGGAGCTCTAATACCCAGCAACAAGAAAATGATACTCGAAAGAATGTGGTCCCCAATGAGAGAGGAAAAGGGGATTGGTGAGTTGAGGAGGAAAGGAAAAGAGCATCCTCAAAGGCAACGAACAAAATCAGCCAGCCCAGATATCTTAAAGGGACGCCGGCCAGGAAGAGAGACGCAGAATAGCTCGGAGAGCGTTGTCCAACAAGAGAGCTTGGAAGATGTCCTGGAGCAACCCAACCCCAATTCCAATCACATTTCCAAACCCACCGTCAATACCAAACCTCGTTGCCCTGCAGACTCAGGAGGCCAGGCTGAGCCGCTCTAGGCAGCGAGGGCTTGGCTCCGCTGCACTCCGCTGCCGATCCACGAGGGACGGGACGGTCCACGGACACACATTACTTGATTCGGCAAGCAGGGTTCTGGCAGGGCTGGCAGCATGGGGTCAGATGTCCTTGTCGAAAAGCCATCGTCCGATTTTCCCACGCAGCCGCTCGAAGATACTTGCTTATCCTTACCTCTTCGGTAGAGAGTGTCCCCTCGGAGTGACTCCGAGTGAGGTTTTGTGTAATATCGTGTTGGTCGCTGAAGGTGCGGTGGAACCCTGCAGGTGAGCAATATTAAGCCCCATGTCTCGGCGAGACGACCAACGGTTCGCTTCCCTCATCTCCCTGCGATTTAGGCTGACCCGGGTTTAGTGTTTCTTCATCCATGGGTGCACTAAATGCAGGGACTTCTTTGAGTCGCCAAGCCTTTTCGCGCGTTTCCAACACTTATCAGGCGGTTTTAAATCGGCCCTTCCCGCAAGTTCCAACATACTATCATTTAGAGAACTGTTGGACACCATGGTTAAAATGAGTCAAGGTGGAGACTCGGCTAGTGCAAGTGACAGAACTAATGTAGGTACACAGAATGGCCTCATTCAAATGAGCACGGGATCCTCTTCGTACCTACATACGGCTTAGTGGTAGAGTTCCTAGTTCTGACTTCTGACAACAAGTTGCAAGTCCCAGTTGCACGCTGTACACGGAAACGAGACAATCTGCAAGTATTGGCAGTATCGTATCCGCTCCACAGGTCTGAGTTGGAAGCCGTGATTAGAGGTACATGAGAAACTCACCCAACCAACAACATCATTTCCATTTTAGGCAGATTGTATGTATATCCTAGTTAGTGTACCTGGATCTTTTGCTACCATTGAGTATCCTAGAACACTAACGGGCTCTGGACTGTTGATCCTTGTCATGTTAAAAGCGGGCTCTTGTGACCCTTTTCCTTGCATTGGGCCGGCGGGTGTGTGTCGTTTTGGTTGGTCTCGGACAGAACGACGACAAGTTGGATCGGCTGCACTCCCTTGAGCCAAATTTGCCATCAGACCTGGGAAACCGTTCCGAACCTCCGTTTCTCTGGAGTCATTGACACTTTCAGACTTACTTATCAATCTTGCGGTCGCCTGTTGGTCCTTGTGTCTGGGTGGACACAACACTCCCTTCCTCCCTTGTTTGGATGTGCTAGTCTCATCCACTCACTGTTCATTCTTTTAACTCTTGGTGAGAGAACGGCAGGAAATCACTGTTCATCAAATCATGGTGGCCCTCCGTCGTTGTGTCCTTGGGCTCGGGACTCTCCTGAGCCTGAGCCTGAGCCCGGTCTCGGCTGTCAAGATGCTCTACGACGACAGTCTTCCCGAGGATCTCGATGCGGCATGCTCTGCGGCCCTCATGGCCGATATCGCTTGCGATCCTCTCGTCCCGGCCCTCCGACATGACTTCTTCTACCCTCCCACCACGCTGACTCGCATGTGTACCACTGCCTGCGATTCTGCGCTCCAGTCGTGGGAGAGCTCGGTCCGGTCGGCCTGTGGCAACGACATTGTCATTCCTGACGAGAATGACCTAGATTCATCACCCATTGTGATCCCGGCCAGCCGCCGGTATACCTATAGCTTCACTTGTATCAAGGAGAACGATGTCTTTTGCGGTCCCATTGCGGCATTGGCAAGCTTTTTCACCAACCCTGGAGGTGAGTCTTCAGCTCCGCGAACGAGCTTCGACATGATCCAATGGCCGACTTTGGACCTGATAGCGCATTTCACTGACAGCTTACCAGTTTCCGCTTTTAACTATATCAATGAAGTTCCTGAAGGCGCCGTTAAGCCCGCGGATTGCGACCCGTGTCTCGCAGCCAGACTGCGCCTGCGATCTGGGTCGCCCTACTTTGACGGACCCGTCGTGGCGAGCGAGTCTATCTACCAAACCCTGACGTCCAGCTGTGGCATCACGGGCAAGCCTGCTACCACATCTACCATTGACTATTTCACCAACGAACCGCAGCCAACCGAGTCGGTCTGCGATGGCACCATGTATCAGATCCAGGGCGGCGATGATTGCTACAGCATCTCCAAGGCTCAGAGTGTCGGTACGGCCTGGATGCTGTCTGACAACCACCTCGGTGCTTATTGTTACGAGTTCCCAACTTCGGGCAGTCTCTGCATCACCAATACGTGCAAGACAGTCACGGTGTCAGTCAACACGACGTGCTCGGTCATCGCTACGGCTGCCAACATCACAGAGACACAGCTGCAGGCTTGGAACCCCGTCATCAACCCAGTCTGTTCCAACCTCGACATGATGAACGGCACCACACTTTGCATCGAACCGCCCGGACCCAAGCTCCCACCCGCCCAGACGACGGGTGTTCCTCCCGTGACGCCTACCAGTGCAGCTCCGATCCCCTCCAATACTGCCATTGGATCTGACAAGCCCTGCGGCCGCTGGTACGAGGTAGAGCCTGGCGACTACTGCAACCTGGTGACCCTCAAGTTTGCCATTTCACTCGAGGACTTCATGTTCCTCAACACAGGCATCAACTCAAACTGCACCAACCTTTTTGCCAAGGAGAGCTACTGTATCCAGGCGGTCGGTGACATCAACAACTATCCCGGCCGTCCTGGATATGTCTCCGTCACCATTGACCCCAACGAGTCCTTCACCGGCGTCCCCTTTACCATGTTGCCCAACGCCACCATGACCCTGGATCCGAGACCGACTCAGCTCCCGTTGGCCGCCGGCGTCCGTGACGACTGTACTTTCTACTTCAAGGGCGACGATTATCAGTACTCGCCCGACGTGTTCGGCTACTGGAACAGCAACTGTGAGATTGCAGCGGCCAACTACAACGCCGACTTTGACACTTTCGTCGCCTGGAACTCGCTCGCGACGAACGTCACGGACCCGGCGTGCGTGTTCGAGGTCGGCGTCCGGTACTGCGGCTCCTGGGGTCTGCCACCCACACAAACTATCACCGAGGACCCCGCACAACCTACCGGGACCGGAACCGGGCCCCAGCCGCCGGCACCCACGCACGAAGGCCAGCCGGAAGACTGCGACGCCTGGCATGTCGTATCCAGCAGCGACTCGTGCCAGTCCGTCGCCGACAACGCCGGGATCTCCCTTGCGACGTTCCTCGAGTGGAACCCTGCCGTCAGCGCCGACTGTACCGTAAACTTCTGGCTCGGACAAGCGTACTGCACACACAGGCAGGGCCAGGGCATCAGCATCACATCTTCGCAGTCTGCCTCAACCACGACGACAGCCAAGCCCACACCCCCGGCACCCACGCACACCGGCCAACCTGCCGACTGTAACAAGTGGGACGTTGTGGCAGAAGGCGACAGCTGTGGTTCTCTGGCCGCAGACAACGGCATATCGGTCGATCAGTTCTACGCCTGGAACCCCGCTGTTTCCAAGGACTGTACCACCAACTTCTGGATCGGACAGGCATACTGCGTCGGCGTATCTGGGACTGGACCCGGCGTCACGACAACGTCACCGTCAACAAGACCCTCCACAACGGCAGCCCCGACCCCTCCTGGGCCGACACACACGGGACAGCCGTCAGATTGCAACAAGTGGGACGTTGTGGAAAGCGGCGACAGCTGCGGGTCTATAGCCGCAGACAACGGTATCACTGTGGACCAGTTCTACAACTGGAATCCTGCTGTTTCAAGGGACTGCGTGACAAACTTCTGGGTTGGCCAGGCATACTGCGTCGGCCGATCCAGTGTCGGGGGTAGTACCCCTACTACGACGACGTCGCCACCAACGACGGCGAAGCCAACGCCTCCCGCGCCCACGCATACCGGTCAGCCAGCTAATTGTAACAAGTGGGATGTCGTGGAAAGCGGCGACAGCTGCGGGTCTATGGCCGGAGACAACGGTATCACCGTGGATCAGTTCTACAATTGGAACCCTGCTGTTTCAAGGGACTGCGTGACAAACTTCTGGGTTGGCCAGGCATACTGTGTCGGGGTTTCCAGCTAGAAACAACCATCGGACTATGTCATATGATCTGAGCTGAGGTGGTGGCAGAGAATTCTACCATGTGTGAGGATATTGCTACCCAGGAGGTATTCTCTAGGATATACATGCTTCAGGCTAAGTGAGAGTAGTGTAAAGTAAATGGTTTTGTTTTGCAACTGAAACTGTAAATTTCTCGTTAATCCTGAAGGGTGCGTAGAAAGGTATGTCTCAAAAGTCTATACATGGAAAGTTCGTTTGATGACTTCTCTACAACCACCTAAAATACGAAAAGAATCTTATTAAACTCCTCAAATTTGGGATTATATGCGCACAAATCCGAACAAGAATTGCCGGAGTCTTAGATGTAAAAGAATACGGCTTCAACTTTGCCAATGCAGCAGGGAGATGTCAAGGATCATATTACCAAATGCGTCTTGGTACAAATTTGGGGCGCAAAACTGGACTTGCATTGTTTCGCTGCCACCTTCTAACTGATCATGTTCGTCTTGAGCATCTGTTGACAGTGCTTTCTCAATGACAATGAGCATACGTACGTTCCCGCTATACCCGCTGCTGCAACTGGATATCCAGTCAGTCATTCGTGAAAGACAAAAGCAAAGGCCACTTGTTTTTGAATCCCCAACAGAGAATTCTGGTTGCCCGCCAGACTATATGGTTAAATTGCCGCGATTTCCCAGCAAGATGTTACCCCTCAGAGATCTGTATCTGTTCCACTCAAGATCGAGCCACTCCTGTCGTCCTAAACTTTCGAACAGACTCATGACCTCCTCGCTGGGTCTCCAGTCGCCGACCTGCCACTGCACCACCGGTGTTGTTGGTGCCGCAGCAGCAGCAGCATCGCCGTCCTTCTTCTCCTTCTGACTACCGCGTCCAGCAATGAACTTGACACCCCATCTGTGGCCCAGCTTTTTTGGCAGATCATATCCCTTCGCTTCCATGTCGTCTGAAGGGTGCCACCACAGGTACGCAAATATCTCGGCGTCGTCGAGGCTTGGCATATTGTCGCGAGTCACAGACTTGGCGAATGCCGCAAGCAGTGGCTCGATCCGCTCCCTGCAGGGCACGGTGCGGAACGCGTTAAAATCGTATTCTGTAAAGTCGATCCCTTCATCGCCCCAACCATCGTCGATTTCTTCGTCTTCGTCCGTGTAGGTTTCATGGGGGTAGTGCTCTGTGTCTGAGATCTTGTATCCTCCTTGTTCCGAGTCGTGGGGATCCTCGCCACCGGGACCGACAAAGTACCACCGCCCGTCCGGACGCAGGGCATGGAACTCGAGCCGGAATCGCCGCATCTGTGACCACTGCTGGTCGACCGGTGCCTCGGGACTGGGGAACAGGTCTGAATCGACAACAGCACGCACATCGAACAGGCTTAGCTGCGCACCGAGCTTGCATAGGCCGACAGACACAGGATCTTTATCCGCGGGATGGATCAGGTTCGGCCGGGCTACGGACTGGTCTTGGTAAGAGAGCATGAAGCATTGCCAGAAGTGCAGTGAGGCCCTGGTCAGACTAGCGGGAATCCTTCTCCCGCAGAGGTGCTTCTCCTGGTCCATGATGGCGGCGCCGAACTCGTGGCGGGCATCTCGCAGGGGGCCCTCCCACGGCCAGCTATAGTGATCGCGCATCGCCTTGCTTGGTATAGTTGAGGGCATGTGCCGCTCCCACAACCAGGGGGCATTCCACTCTTGAACAGCCGGCAGGTGGACGAGACACTGCAACAGCACGAGGAGAGACAAAGGGCGTACGTCTGTCGCGTCCTTGGCGTCGGAGCCGCACGCTCTTGAATCGATTGTCAAGGAGGTCACAAAGGGCAGATCTGGCAGTGTCTCGGGGTCGTGCAGCCGCAGACGGCGCGAATGAAACCTGCGATGGTAGCACCGATCCGCTGTCTCAAAGTCAAAGTCTTGTGGCTTGATTTCGAGGTACATGCTGAGGTTGGATGGCGGATTCCCAAACTCGTTATAGGCGGCGGCAACCTGCTTGTAATAGGCATGGATGCGCGCTGAGATGTGGGCGCTGATGGCGGTGGTCTCCTCTGCAGGTTCGTGGCACGGCAATGGATTTGCCGCAGATTCGTCGGCGAGGAGCGGCAAGGGCATAAAATATTGGGCACTGCCGACCTCTACGTTTGCGTCGTGGGCAGCCATGATACCTACCTTGACCTGTTCGAGGATGTCATTCTCGAAATCTGGGTCGGTCTCGCGAAGAGGCATGTTGATTGATATAATGCGATGGATCAGCGTTGCTGGAGTTGTTTCTTTGCTTGGTGAGGTGGATGAATTGGAGAATCTGTTGGGAGCAGAATTGAACGGTCGTTATATACCCTACGTGCGGCTTGGCGCCATGCAGGACTCACTCGGCGAAGGAAGAATTATAATACAGATTGCGATAAGGGATGATCGTTGATAAGGTATATGGGACGAGCGGAGGAGGTTGGTAGTACCTAAACTGATTCATCACATTTATCCAAGGACTGCGGCATATGGGTCCCATCCACATGTTGCATGTACTTTTTTCCATGTAATACAGCTCTAGAAGTGAGACTCTTGACAAAAGGCCGGCGCAAGCGAATGGCCTTGGTCGATATTTTGGTCATGTCACGAAGGAAAAGCCTACGTTGCGAAGAGCCAAACATCGCTGTCCAAAGATGATCTAAAAACACGTCCGTGTTCGTTCGACATTGCCCGAATCGGAAACTATTGTATCACCCACTATCTATCGCCAGTCCCCAAGGTCATAAGTAACGTCTAGAGATAATAATCTCATCTTCCATTCATCGACCTTAACCTTGAGGCTTTGCTTCATTTTGGCCTTTTCGTCTCTTTTCTCGGTCGCCCTGCTCCTTTCCCCTTACATTCGTCATTGAAATGCGTAAGGAAGTCCCCCTGGTTGGTGAATTCGAGGCGGTGGGTCTCAACGTTGTCTCCGGCTCTTGGCCGCAAGCAGACGTACTTTTTGCGTCCCAGACGGCAGCCTTTTACATGATCCCTACCGCGCTTTTCGCACAGGATTTCGCCGCAGCGACATTCGACTTGTCTTCGCATCCCGCGGTGTTCGTTCCACTTCCTTGTTACTAACTTCCTAAAGCCGCAACGACATATCGACTCGGAGCGTGTTTCCTTACAAAGGCCAGGCGACCCGCCCAAGCAGTTGGCACAAGGACATTGGTAAGGATGATCGGACGTGTCAGAACTCATTGCAGCGGAAGAGTCCTCGCTAGAGGGGGGAGAGAAAAAGGAGTTAATAGATAGGTTGATAAAGTGTTGCGAGACAACACATCAAGTCCTAAGCTGTCAAGGGGAGACGGCGTTGTGCCCGCCGAGAGCGGAGAGAGCTGCTTCTCGGTTGACGGGAGAGGCATATGAGAAGATGGGCCTAGGGGACGTTGCATATATCACTCGACGTAGGGTTCCACGTAGACTCCGACGGTATAGAGCCATTCCCGACCAAGAATGTTTCTTTCAGCAGCAGACCTTTGACGGCACAGGGCGCTCGGGACATCAGCAGGTCGGAGAGACTGGCCCGAGCCTTCGCCGTCTTCGTGGCAACCCTCGCATAGATAGGACTTCAGTCAGAGCCGAGTCGTGGATCAAAGTCATTTAGAAGCACACCGGGCGTGGTGTTATTTGTTCGCTCCCTTGTTCCATTTCGCATACCTAGGTGCATCAACAACTGGCATGGCCGGTCTTTTGGTTGGCCAATATCCCGACAAGACCGTTGTTTTCATTGGTTGATAGCATAAGCACGGTCATAGAGTGAGATGTATCAGCTAGCTAGTACAAACGAGTTGGATGCTGGCGCAAGCAGGCTCTCGAGCTAACGGCGGTGAGCATACTGGCGTGTGCCTGCAGGCCCTAGCCTGTTAAGCCGCCGGGCCTATTTCTCAATTGGCTGGGGTCTCAACATGCTTAGCCCGCTGACATAGCCAGACCCCGGCTTCTATGTCACCGTTCGATATTCTTATCGGTGGTTAGTTCATAGATGAGAGATGTGTGCAATGTACATTTGTTAGGAACAAATCCGAAGGTGACCCGGAAGGGGCGAGGGATCTACTAGCCGACATGTCTTTCGGAAAGACCTGAAGCCTGCAGAAGCTTATTAGATGAGTACGTCTTGTTGGTTTGGCCTACTTCCTCGTTGCTCGAAACGTCAACAAGGCCAGTTTTCTTACTGGCCAAACATCTTGCTACACACGGTACCTCGTTGCTAGAAGGCGAAGATGGTTTCGGGGTTTTGGCCTTTACACTAGTCCGGTGCTTGGACGGTGGACGCAGTGTTTGAAGCGGTGGTCAAGCACGATGAGTCCCTGGGCACATCTAAATCGCACAAGCTCGCGAAACACGACGATCGGTGCGTCTCACGCGTTATGAACCAGCCGCACTTCAATTTAGCCATTTATGTAATAACCTCTGTCGATCAATTGTTGCTCGAGATTATGATAGTCATTGTGGCTGAGGGAACGAGTTCGCTGAATTGAGTAGAATCTGTATTGCTGACGTGTGCTTCACCGTGCCTTAATGGATGGTCAAGCAGTTCCATGAAAGAGAACTTCAGATCATCAATCTATACCAAGGCTGTGTTCAGTTCCCTTTACTGAAACAACAAGCATTTAAAGATCGATATGTCTTCCCAGAAGCCGCCTAATTTCTTACAACGATCATTAATACTATTAATTGACTTATAAACCTACTTAAAAGCTTAACACTTTTTCCTTTCTACATTACACTGTTCTCTTGAATGACTAGACACAGACCAAGCCGACCTCATACACAATACTTGCTATGATGGCGACGAACAATATCCTAAACGTCCTTTAAGAACACATTGAAGGTACGTTTATCCTCACCAGATGTACCCTTTGGCCATGCCCTGACACAAACACTAAGCTTAAAGAAAGAGAGGTGGCGTATCGAGTTTGTCGCGATGGGTATCAACAAGTTTCGCGAATGAGCCTTAGAGTTATCTCAACTTGAGGAATAGGGGATCGGCAGAAGGTCTGAATGTTACCCAAGGCAACTTGAAAGGTAGCAGCAGACCATGTCCGAGTAAAGATAAGCCGGTTAGTGCTTCGAAGTCATGCTGAGTTCGAAGAAGCGACACAACATGGAAGTCACAACAAGACAACACGAGCTTCAGTAGAACTTTGAGGCAATTGGGTTTTTCTCATAAATATTACACAGAAGCTGTATATATCAGTTTTGCGCTTCCTTCTCCCTATTCCCGATTTTAACTTTCCTAAACTTCGTTGTAACAACCAATTTTATAGCAATGCATGATAATGCAAGGTACATAGTCTCCAACACCTCTTTCAAATAAGATTTAAGAGGGAATTATTTTTAAACTAGTAATTCTTTTTATTTTAAAATCCAAAAACTCATGGGAGCAGTTAATCATACTATTTTCGATGTACTATAAGTTCCTGCTTATCATACAAGAGGCAAGTATCTGGTAAACGTTCATATAATGTGGTAAGGAAAAAACAAAAAAGGAAAAGCAAGAGTCTCTATTACTAATGCTATAACGCATTAGCATGATATCAGAGTATATTTATTCGTTTTTGTGATAGTCCATTGCAACTCATTTAGTCCCTTGACTTGTGTGCCTATAGAAAATCGTTTGTGTCCCTTGTAGCCATGTTCATATATCTTCTCATTGTCTGACACACAACCTTTCTGATCAAGAATAATCTGCGTTAGCCCAATGTCACTATTTTCTTTTCTGGGATCAGCGTATGAATCTACACGAGAATTCCCAGCATATTTCTTAGAGAGAATGCGGTTGTCGCCAAAAGTGTCATTTGACATTATGTTCTGGCCGTATGTTGGATCTGGCAGTCCTGTGTTGGGTGTTCATACGACAAAAGCTACTCTTTTATCCTTTTGGGTTGAAGCCCAAAGCCATTCGTGGCTGAAGGCGCTTGGTGCTCCTAAACCTGTACTTTTACTCCTTGAGAGACAGGTGTGAAGACACCGGGCCCATCAGATATGGATATATTGGCAGTATTGGCGGTGTATGGGTTCAATCATATAAATTGCTGGAATCCGTGTGCCACGCATTATATCACACGTGACATATTACGTAGTCTGGAGGCTGTCAATCAAAGTGGAAGAAATGTAGCAGAGCCTACCCATCAATATGCAGAATGGTGGAGCGAGAAGTCTAGCTGGTTGGAAAGCTCTTTGTGACAAGGCGATGACCCTCTTATGTTATAATGACTACCCTAGGATAGGTCCGTCTGCGAACAATGTTGCGCGTTACCAACAAACGGAATAGAGTTCCACCCATCAGAGATAGTGCGCCAAAATCTCAGATGCCAAGTAGAAAGTTACGATAGATCCCCTGTTCCTCGTCATCTTCAGACCTACCCACGCGTGGACGCCCCCGCCACCTTGTAAGGGGCGGTTCACTGCGGCGTCGATAGCCTTTTGGTATGTTTTCAACGTTCGAATCCCGCTTTCACCGCTGCCGGTATCGCTCAGGTACTTTTCCAACCGGATTCGAACTTCGGCATCGTCATTTGCATAGTCATGAACTGGGAAATACACTGCGGACTCCGCGGTGGCTTCACTGCCGTGGCTGCTTGTGGTGAAGCCGAAGCAGGTCATCGGACCTTTGCCTTTGTATGGACCTGCGGAGCCGCCGCTCATTGCCGAGCAGAAGTTTTTAACTTCCGAAGCAGATGCAGTCCCGGGGGCGACGAGAGCAGCTGCCTCTGCCAATTCGGCGGCATCAACATTGTCATATTGGACGTAGACTTT
The DNA here is from genome assembly GCA_030867305.1 of Colletotrichum zoysiae. Lineage (NCBI taxonomy): Eukaryota > Fungi > Ascomycota > Sordariomycetes > Glomerellales > Glomerellaceae > Colletotrichum > Colletotrichum zoysiae. The sequence goes on along the minus strand of MU842912.1, from coordinate 103,199 downwards.
GACCCGGGCTTGGGAACCGGGGCAGAGGTCCAAAGCCAGATACGTAAGCCTCCCACCCCGCAACAAGACCTTTTCAAGAAGAGTCCATGCATGAGGAATTCCGAGCCTCTCAAAAGCCTCGCGGACGACTGTCGCCGCAAGCGGCTTGCCGCGGGCGTTGCAATTCAGGTAAATCTTCCACTCGGGCCGCTGCTCGTTGTCAACGGCAAAGCTGTGCCAGGCTGCAAACTTACCCTGCACCTCAGAGGCTGGGGGGAAAAACAGGTCTTTGACAGCGTTGAACCGATCGAGAGATACAGTTTGTGGGTACTTGGATTGGATATCGGCGGTCAGCTGGAGAGCACTTTTCTGATAAGCCTCGAGCGTCGCGGTATCAGCCTGGGCCTCCAAGAGGAACCGCAACTGAGGCTTTCCGGTGTCTCTTTCGATGGCCACAGAGTACTCGAAGGGGCAGAGACTCAGACTTGCGTCCGATCTCCATTCATTCGGCCACTCGGACACATTCGAGTTTCCCCAGCCCCGCATGGAAATATCCAGAGCCGTTTCGAGCAGTTCCCAAACTTCTCTACGTAGTCCTAGGGCAGCGTGGAGATTCCTGACATCCTTTCGGGCCTCGCTCAGAAAAGTGGTAACGGGGGTCGGGCTGCTTGCTGTGCCGTTTGCGGTGGATGCCACCGGCACAGGCTCCAGGCCGCTTTGGAAAACACGCATCCGCAACTCCTTGCCTCGGGTGATTCTGGCACCAGGGATAGTGTGTCGCCTCTTGTGAAGCTCGGAGATGGCAGCCACAGTGTACTCGATGTGTCTATCAGACATCACGTACCGAGGGACCGCGAAGCGAACCAAGTTTGGGATACTGCCTCTGTCCTGAGCAATGGCCCCCTTCTTGTCCCACTCCCAACCGAATGGGCCGGCTTCGCACGCTCGAATCCCGTAGTCCTTCAAGAGCTCCAGGGTGAAGCCGACGGAAGCGAACTCCCCGTAGGATCTTCCGCATCCAGCGAAGAAGCCATTCATGTCCAGGAAGATGGCGTGACCGCCGGGCGGCAGAAGAACCGGAATGCCTTCCACTATCAGGCCTTCGGCGAATCTTTTGACTTGCCCGATCCGATCAGCCAGGTATGTCTCTTTGGTCACCTCGTAGAGCCCGACGGCGGCGGCCATGACATCTCGACCGCTCATGCCGCCGTAAGAGTCGTTGCCGTAGCACATGATTTGCCGCTCTTTGATACGGATGCCAACATCCGCACCGAACTTTCTGGGGAATGCTCCCTTGTCGCGGAAGCAGAGTGCCCCACCCATGTTGGCCAGGGCGTCTTTCTTGAGAGAGATGGTGAAGCCGTCGGCGTGGGAGAACATCTCTTGCACAATCTGGGGAATGGTCTTGCTGCTATACCCGTCCTCGAAGTCCCGGATGAACTTTGCGTTTTCTGCAAACCGACAGGCGTCAAAGAACAAAGGGATGTCGTGTGTGCGGGCCAGGATGGCTGCGGCCTCGATGTTGGCCATCGAAACGGGCTGGGCTCCGGCCCAGTTGTTAGTTATGGTAAGGAGGAGCATGGCGGAGCGAGCGGCATTGCTGCCACGGGACAAGAACTCGGAGGTCTTCTGAACATCGAGATTCCCCTTGAAAGGATTGGACCTTCCGACTTGTTCGAATGGAAAGGGGTCAGTAAGCCCGGGCTGGGTGAACGTGTTTAATTGGAAACCGGTCGCAGCGGCGTTGGCGCCGGTGGTGTCAAAGAATCCGTTGCTGATGAGAGCTGGCGGGCCAGCGGTGCTGCCGTTCGAGAGAGATTCATTCTTCAAGGTCTCGCTCATCGTAGAGAAAAGCAAGGCCTCGGCGCATCGCCCTGGGGAAGGATGAAAAAGTTTGGCCGGATCAACTGCAGTGGGCCGCCGTTGACGAACCCACCGCCGACCTTCAGGAACGTATGGCGATAAAAGTTGCTGTCGGCCGTGCCGGCGAGAACATCTCGGAAAACGTACTTGCGGTCTTCGCCGCGCTCAAAGACGTCTCGGAAGGCCTCGAGTAGGCAGTAGTATCCCGAGTTGCGGCCGTAGCTCTCATCCCCTCGGAGCATGGCTGCCCATTGGACATCCGTCATGGCTGATGTGCCCGAGTCTGAGAGGAAGTCGCAGGTAAGAAGAGCGGCCGGAAACGCAAATACATTGTACTCAACAGATCGCAGGACCTCTTCTCTCTCCTCAGCGGTGATGGGAATGTGGGGGCGCACCACGAGGGCGTTGTGAGATGGTGGGATTAGTCGAGCCATACTTAGGTCTAAGATAATGCATAAGATGTCCAAGGGTGTAGCAAGCGGTGGCAGCAGAGTGTTTCGATAGGTTCAGTAAGAGCAATTCAATCAGGGAGCAGAGAAGACAGGTGGCGGACTTCTTATCAATACTCCGATTTGACTTATGGTGTATCATTCACCTGCTCTACTTCGGTTATTTTATGTAAGGGCGTCTCAAAGCTGAACGGATACCATAGCCAACGTAGACCCATGCCTGCTTGTAACTCAAGTTGTTGCCAAGAGCTAAATATAACGCAAGAGGTATTCAGGGGGAAACTGAAGATTCTCTACTATTCGTGGATAGTTATCATTATAGCCTGGCCCCAGGCTCGATACCAAAGTATGCTGCGACCGACTTTCTCTTTCAGTTCAGCCGGTGTAAGTCCCAACTAAAGGTTACGGCAAGAGGTTACGCAAGAGGGAACGACTGTCAGCCTGCATACACGAAAGTAACATCGAGTCATATGTACAGTGTCTTGCCTACTTCAAGACTGCCCCGATAGGTATGTAATCATCACCTCGCTCTGATGCATGTCAGCACTGGGCAAAGTACGACATAAACGCAACGTCAGGGGTCAATAGCCCAGTAAGCCAAGTTTCCTCCTGCGAATACCCCGCTATTCTACACCAAGCTGACTCGTAATTATGGCAACCTTTTCGTCTGTGATCTAGATAACCTTAATTAGATGTTGTATTCTACAACCTAGTTGATTGTTTACCTGCGTGTAAAGAACTTACATTATAACACACGTTGGGGGCTGGATGCTCTCCATACGGTTCACTAGCGGAGCTCCTAGAACGAGTGACAGCTGGCATCTAAACTGTCTGTTGAGATAGACTTGGCCAGCCTAGCATAGCTTCTGTCTCTTTAATGTAATAGAGACATGAGGAGTCAGGGAATTCCTATGCTCGCATATTGATGCAGGTTATGTATCCAGCTGGACCTTCGTTCTGGCATGAAGCCATCATCACATGGCGGGATGCTTCGGTCAGTCCATTGCATCGACAGCGACAGCAAAGGACAACCCCCAAACCGGGGAACCGGGGTCCTATTTGACGGGGGGTGTATGTGCCCGACCACCGTTGGCCCGGGAATGATCCAATGAAATCCCTTCCCCATGTCACTATTGTTTCTTTGAGCAATGTGACGGCGGCTAGGGCGACGCCTATCGACTTGATCCGTCGAATCGGATGCGGCCGGATCAATCGCCCAGAAAACTCGCCTCCTCGCCTCCTTGGCACAGCTGCGTGCACCGTCGTATGATTGTATCCCGCGCCGGGCCCAATCACAATGGCCGGCGGGGGGGGGATGAAATGGTTGCGGAAACCACTCCGAAAAAAGGGCGAGCGAGCCAGCGCAGCGAGCGGGGTGAAAGGGACCGTAGCATCCAGGCAGGGTAAGCATATTTGGCCAGGGTATTGAGGACGCCCCCCCCCCCCCCCCATCATCTTCCACCCCGCCCTCTCTATCGCATTCGCGCACTGTCAGATCATCTCCTCAACTACCTAAGCTTGGGAATCCCCTCAAGACAAGATGACGGACGTGCTGGAAGCTCAGCAGCAGCAGCAGCACCACCCGGAGCCTGTTGAGGCGCCCGTGGGTTAATCCCGTTTTCCAGCTCCGCTTGAATCCCTGCTAACCATCATGCCAGGAGCCCCAGGATATCGAGGATCAGGGCGATGCGGGCTCATTGAGTGGCACTGTAAGTCTATCTGGGGCGGGCCTTGGTCCACATCGTCGTCGTCTTCGTCGTATCGTGACTGATGTCGCCTTCTTTGCCTCAGTCTATGCAGACGGATACGGACTCCTTGAGGTCGAGCATTCGTGACTACCGGAGAGAAAACGGCCGGACGTACCACAGCGTTAGCGATGGGAGTGAGTAATCCGGAGAGGCGGTCGGTGGTCAATAGGCTCAGTCAACTAACTTCATGTCGCCTCCATGTAGCTTACATCTTGCCAAATGACGCAGTATGTTGCCACGTATCCGCGTGACGAGATGGTGAGCCTCCGACTAACTTAACTGTTAAAAGAGGGAACAGGAACGTTTGGGTGAGTCGCCAACCTCGTCCCTTATATAATCTCACCGGGACGAGCAATATGCTGACATGGATCAGACTTTCAGCATCACTGTTGGCAGTTGACTTGGGACGGCAAGCTCTGCATGTGCCCAAAGAAAGACGGTGCCAACCGCGTTCTGGACATCGGAACGGGGACTGGAATCTGGGCCATGGATTACGGTGAGCCCCAAATCACTGGAAAAAACAAAATCTTGGATGCGAAATCATCGCTGATGCCGTACAGCGGATGCCCACCCTGAAGCAGTGGTATGACTGCCCCGTCCGCCAGCCCAGCTGGGGCTTGTGAGAATGTTTGACTGACTTTGGATCAGGTTTTAGGCGTCGACCTAAGCCCCATCCAGCCGGAGTAGTCAGTATCCCCGGCTGTCCCCGGCTACCGATGAGTGAAGACCTGCTTACGAGTCCAACAGCGTCCCGCCGAACTGCCGGTTCGAGATCGACGACATCGAGAAGGAGTGGACCTGGCAGGAGCCTTTCGACTTCATCTTCGCGAGGCACATGAACGCATGCTTCGCCAGCTGGGAGAAGTTTCTCAAGCAGGCCTACGAGTACGTCTTGAGCTGCCAGAACTTTTCACACACACACACAGACGCACCCACGCACAATACTAACTAGTGGCGCAGCAACCTCGAGCCCGGCGGCTACATCGAGCTGCAGGACAACGCCTTCCCCATCCTCTGCGGCGACGGGACTCTGAAGCCGGACGACCCGATGGCGCGTTGGTCGACGCTGATGATGGAGGGCACGGAGCTCATCGGGCGCCCGATCACGGTGCCCGGGGCCTTCCGGCGCCTCCTCGAGGAGGCCGGCTTCGAGGGCGTCGTCGAGCACAAGCGCATCTGGCCGACGAGCCCGTGGCCAAAGGACGAGGCCCTCCGCGAGCTCGGCGTCTGGACCCAGGCCTGCAGCCTCGACGGCGTCGAGCCCGGGGCCCTCGCCCTCTTCACCCGCGTGCTCGGTTGGACGAGGGAGGAGGTGCTCGTCTTTATCGCCGGCGTCCGCAAGGATTTCAAGAACAGGAACATCCACGCCTACTGGAACGTGTAAGTGGCCCCTCTCGTCCGGCTGATGTCTGTTTTGACGTGGCATCCTCGGAAAACTGACTCGTTATCAGATACTCCGTCTACGGAAGAAAGCCGCTGAAGGATACCGCCACCAACCCTCCTCCCCCTCCTGAGGCATAGGCTGGAAAGGTTTGTTGGGCAGCGATTGTTAATTTTTGGCGGGCAGAACAACGGGGTTATTCCTTGTCAGCCGTGGTTGACACCTCCTATGTAGTCCTGATACACCTCGCATGGAGGAAACGCAATACATATATTCTCACCTCCTCCTGGAGAGTTTTCGCCCTGCGCTGGTTGCCAAACCCAAGCCTTGTAAGCAGGCAGCAACGCCCAAGTGCCAATGTCTCTCACGTCTTTGAGCTGGAAATATCTTGACCTGTATGTTGGGATGACTCGGGCCGTATGGTTTAGCAGGAAATGCGGCGTACGCTTTGCTGCTCTACCATTCCCCAAGCATATTCTTCACCGGACAAGTTTGTTCGCCTCCGAAAACCACCCACCGGCTACTGGAGATAAGGTGCTTGATTCTGTAATTGCAGCAGCCATTCCAGACTGATCTGATCACCCATGGTGACAGATTTGTTGCTTAGGCATGCCATTTTTATACACACCAAATTCCAAGCTCCGGTGCGTAATGAGTTGCACAGTACTGTTAGTACAACTTTGTACAGAGAAAGGGAAAATGAATTCTCCCACAATCACCGTAATCATCGGCTCATTCGTTGACCAGATCAGGGGAGGGGCAAGGAATCAAATAGATTCATGTGCCAAAAGCAAAGTTTGTCGATCGAACCTCGAGTCTGTGCTTCTGCGACGGCGTGTGTGGAACGAATGCAACCCCGCACCGCCGCCGGTGCCGATGCGGCATTCCACACTCATCGACCATCATACACCGGACCCAGCCATCTCTGAACATTGATCACGCAGCTACGTAGTGGTCAATCATAACCACTCCACACAGAACACACACGAGGCGCACATCTCATCCGGAAAAATGACCGAGACCGCGCCCGCCAAGCCAGAGTTCCTCGCCCAACCCCCGGGGCCGTGCTGCTGGGCCGGCACCCTCCACGAGGGCAGTCCCCGCGGCGACGTCGAGGACATCCTCGGTGCGCCGACTTACGTAGTCCGCCCCTCGGACGTGAAGAACGCGCCGGCGGCCAACGGCCACGTCGTGCTCTACTTCCCCGACGTCTGGGGCCTCTCGGTCAACGCGCGGTGCCTCCTCGACGGCTTCGCGGCCGCCGGCTACACGGCGCTCGGCATGGACTACTTCCGCGGCGACCCCATCTCCCTGTACCGCGCCTCCAAGGACGACCCGCTACCACCGGGCTTCGACCTCGCCGCCTGGCGCGCCAAGCACTCCGCCTTCGCCGCCGAGACCGTGCCGCGCTGGACCGCTGCCGTTCGCGCCCGCTTCGGCGCCGAGCTCCGCGCCGCGACGGGGACCGAGACCCGCTTCGCCTGCGTCGGGTACTGCTTCGGCGCGCCGTACGTGTGCGACCTGCTGGCCGGGGTCGGCGGCGACGGCGACGGCGAGCCGGTCGTGTCGGCGGGGGCGTTCGCGCACCCGACAGCCTTGAAGGGGGAGCATTTTGCGGGCGTGAAAAGTGAGTTTCACCGGCTGCGGCGAGAGGGCGGTCTCGATTGCATCCCTTCCCTTCCCACTCTTGTGCTGCGCCGGATCTTGGTCTTGATGTGGCATGAGTCTGGATGAGCGAAGAGATCTCAGCAATGGCGGGCGCGGGCTTACAACTCACCCCAGGACCCTTGCTGCTCTCGTGTGCCGAGAACGACCACGCGTTCCCCACCGAGTCGCGGAGGAAGGCGGTCGATCTCCTGCAGAAGGAGGGCAAGGTTTACCACCTGCAGCTCTTCCAGGGCGTAGGCCACGGATTCGCCGTGAAGGGTGACCCGTCGGATCCCTACCAACGTGAGTGTCTTATTGAATCAGTCCGAGCTCGGCAGCGGACATGGGACTTGCTGACAATTCGGACCTTTCAGGATGGTGCAAGGAACAAAGTCTCAAGGCCATAATCGACTGGTTCGACATGTGGCTGATTCGCAGCTCCTGACGTTAACGTGTGGTTAAAAATGTCATCGGTTTAGCTTGCATCACATGGTTGTGGATTTACTCAGTGATAATTGGTCCGTAACGGTGTCAGGAATCCAGTAATTATATACCAGATCGTTTGCGACCTTTGTCTATGCATAGTGACTAGTGTCGAGCCGTGGAGGATCTTCCATCGCTAGGGTGGTTCGGACATGACCCGACGTTCGTCTCGCGGCTTCGTCTGTCTTTTGCAACCTCCGCGCCTTCGAGGTCCCTAAACAAGATAAACATGAAAGCAGCCGAAAAATCTCCATGGCCACTTCCCCTACCGTCTTGCTAGCTTAAACTCATAAATAAGAGAACTGCGGAAGACAGATTGGCAGTCTGATCATTTAAGGAAACCTGGAAAACGCGGACCTCGTCTCCTCTATGGCCTGATCAAGTTCTATCAAGTGTTGACCCGCCCGATTGATCAAAGATGAAGAAATCATCCCCTACTCGTCCTTCACGCCGCCCACAAGCAGGGCGTCTTCGCCGTCGCCGATTGATGCCACGACCAGGAGCCCGTCGCGGTCTACTCGCTGGCCTGGGTCCCCGAGGCCCTCGCTGTTAGCATGACGTGCCCTGGCGGCGGCGGCGTGGTACACCGAAAACCGGACCGAGATCGGCAACAACTTCAGCCCAGAGATGAAATGTTTTCGCACCCGGCAAGGGCGTAGCCAGCGCTGCCCGCGCCGGCCTCCGAGTCCGACCCGGGCGTCGCGGGCCTGGTGTGCTGCCTCGGCTGCCTCGCGGACGGCTTCGGCGACCCCGAGGAGGCCTGCGGGCCCATTGCGGATGCTTGCCATTCAGGGGCATCGTCAGAGACCCTGAGCGGCTCGCCGAGCCTATTGCAGAACAACGGCAGCGGGCTGTGAGTTGAATGGCCCGATCGGTCGCAGGGCCAGATGAGTGTATTTTGAGCAATGGATTAGTCGCAAAGCCGTTTGCGGGACAGTTTTACGCGCAGTGGACGTCACGTTGATTCCCAAGATATCAAAACTTTGAACAACATTGGCTGCTGTTCAGATATCTTTCTTGGCAGGGAGGAGTGGTTCGACGTGTCATACATACCCAGGTACAATACATAGGTACATTAGTGATTAGAATGAGCTCTAGATGTATATGTAGGTTGGCAAAGAGGGTCCCTGCTGCATGTGGGTGAGTTCTGCATAGAAGGGCCGCAAGTAAACCCCAACAAAGTGTTCTGGCGTCAAATCCCGTTGACGGCGGCCGCACCAGCTGCTAGTGTCGATTATTAGTGCATGAGACAACGCGGTATTCCCTGCATGCTCGGGCGAGCAATGTTTTCTCAGTCCAAGACACGTCCGTGGAATCCAACTTCCTGTTTCCTAGTGAATGGGAGGGAAAAGCAATGCGTCTTACGCGGTCTAGCAAACGAGCCCTGGAGCCTGGCAGGGGTATAAACCCGCCCCCCGCTCACTTTTCGGCCGACCCCTTCGGACGAGTACGGGGTGGGCAAATGGGACCAGTAATGTTGCGGTCATTTTAACTTGTGGCCAACGTTCTTGGTCTCACTAGGGATGGAAGAGTGACTTACCGCCGCGGGCTCATTGGACCAAGAGGACGAGTAGAGAGGACCCTGACGCCTCGGCCCGTGGTCAATGAGCATCCAATGTCATTCTAATGACTAATAAGTATGATTCTCCAACTCCAATACACTTTGTACATATGCAGGCATGCAGGGCAGCTGAAGGCTGATGGACCCCTGTGTTGAGCCCTGGACCGGGTGGTGCCGCTCCCTTTCCACCCCTCCTCAATGCACATCTATGCTTCCACCCGTGTCTGGCTGACCTTTCCCATCCACCCTCAAACTCTTAACCCGAGAGGCACGGAAAGGTCACCATGTCGACGGCGGCCTTGCGCTCCATCCGCCCCCGCGGGCAGGTACCCGACGACAAGTCTGCCCCGGACACGTCAAAAGGCTCCAAGGGACGAGTGGCGTGCGGGCAGTGCAGAAAGCTGCGCCAAAAGGTAAAAGAAAACGAGCATCCGCGTCGGTCGCTTATAGGTGAACATGAGAGCTAACCCTTTCCACTTCCCCCATTAACCCAGTGTGACACACAACGGCCCTCCTGCGGCCGGTGCCTTTCGACAAAACATGACTGCGTCTACGAGGCGGACCTGGGGGAGACGCGGATGCAGGGCATCCGGAAGGCCAACCGCCAATTGAAGGGGGAGCTTGACACGCTCAAGTCCCTGCTCGAGCGCCTGAGGACGGCGAGCGACGATGTCAGATCGAGCATCATGGCGCAGTTGGCCGCCGGCGAGGAGCCCGAAGCCATCCTCCAACGCCTCAAAACCGGCCAAGGAGCGGCACGGAAACGCCCAGTGGAGACCTCTCGGGAGGCCTCCGAGACGGAGCGATCCAGGCAGACTGCCACGGCCAGCGTCTCCTCCTTCGTCAAGCCGGAGGTGGACGACGAGCCTCCGCTCCCGCCCGGGATAGTTCCCTGGCGGATCGACAAGATGCACTACCTCTTACAATGTGTCGACGGCATCGACATCAATGCAAAACAATCCGATGCTCGGGTTTGTCTCTCCCCTATCACCTCCCCCCTTCAGAATGATTCTCGACCTGGTATACTCACATCAGCCGCCAAGTCGTCGGCAGACGCGCGAGGCCCCGAGTCAGCAGAAGAAGACTGTGGGGAGGAGAACACGGAGCTCGTCCAAGCTCTCCTCCTCGCCGAACAGGCGGCACGCCGCCGGTCGAAATCTTCGTCTTCCGCCGAGCCCCTGCCCCCCGGCGCCGTGGGGGCCTTCGGCAACCTCCCGCTCTCGTGCGCCGTGAGGGCGAACCACTACCCTCCGGCGGTCCAGGCCCGGCAGCTACTGAATCTGCAGACCGAGGAGTACCGCCTGCCGTCCTTTATAAACTCCGACGGGAGCCCGCTCTCGGGCCTGTTCTACAGCTATCGGGACGCCGCCCTGGAGATGCTCTCCAACGGCGTCCCGTCGTTCCAGGTCCTCGGCCCCTCGGACCGCATCGATATCGAACTCTTCTTCCGGAACCGCGAGCCCCACGACACCTACGACGTCCACTCGTGGGCCTGCGAGCTGATGAAGAACATCGAGGGCTACGACGTGTTCGTGCAGCTCGCGAGCATCGCCCTTTCTACGACTTATATGCGGGTGAGTATCTCGAGGTGGGCGGATTGACGACGCGCTTCTCTCCAAGCCCATCGGCGACGCTGAATACCAGTTCGCTGACACGAAGCACAGTGGAACATCCTGCCCACCGCCACAAACTACGCTCTCATGCCCGAGATGATCCGTCCGACACATCGGCAACGCTTTATACCCCATCGCATGACCATCGACCTCGTACCACAGTGAGTCGACCCAATCAACCCACCCCAAACGCTCTTCAGATTCCAGGGTCCTAACTGCGTGACCGTCACCCAGCCCTGCCATCCGCGACGCGCTGATCGACAGGTTCCGCGACTGGCTCTCGCCCGGCACGACGGACACGGGGGGCACCAGCGTCGGCTGGCCCTACAGCCTCGACGCCGCCGTCGACGTGTGCCCCATGACGGGCCGCAGGATGCTGAGCCGCGCCTTCTTCGAGCACGCCACCAACGGGTCCAACTGGAGTCTGGACAAGTCGATCCGCGCCGTGTTCCCGGAGATTGAAGCCATGGGGTTCAACATCAGAGACTGAAGTTGTTTCAGAAAAGACATGCGTTAGAGTTGCTGCCAGCGGTCGTCCGAAAAGGTTAACGGATCACGGTCTCAAGAAAAGGCGTTTGCGGACGGCGGGGCAACAGACCATCCTCCTTGCTTCCCAGTAGAGTATGGGAAGAGCGAGTCCGGCGACAATCGTCTACAGGACGTCGATTTTCCATGTCCGCTGGCCAGATTTTCGAACGATGCTAGACTTGCTTGGAGATTGATCGTCCAATGTGATATCGGCTGAATTACGTACTGGGCCCTGTCCATGCGATTTCGACACTATTACCGACTGTACATGTAACTATACTCAACCAGCTCTACTGATCGCTCACGTCAATGCCATTAAGCAAAAACGTTAAAGGGTGAGACAGAGCCAATACCAGACAGCAGACACCGGCAAGGCTTAGAGAGAAATCGACCGCCATTGAAAATGCAGCGTGCCAGAAACTGTGTGTATATAAAGTATACTACCCTATATGTCAAGGCTGTGTAACACTTTAGTATTTTATCATTAGCAAACACTAAGCAATCTCAAACAAGGCCTCGAGGGGTCAAGGCACGACTACCCGTGCGTTAGAGTAGACCCACATTAACACACTTAACTGCATGAGAGTGTACACCTAAATCTTAAATATCCCCTTACCGTTAAATATCTATAAGTATTTAAATTAATATTTCTTAATAACTAGACCTAACTATATAAAAAAATTATATTACTATACTCTTCTTACTAAAGGCTTTTAATTAATACTAATTTTATTATATCTTATATTTCTATAACTAAGGCACTTTAATTATATACCTAGTAATAGTAAGAGTTATAGGGGATACACTCTATAATAATAGTATAGGTATATTACTTAGAGGTAACCTATAAGTATCCTTATTAATTATATAACTATACAGCCTATCTACTACCTAAGTAATTACTTACTAATTTACTCTATTTTTTACTACCTCCCTCTTATATAGAGGAGTTATATTTTAATATCTACTATATTAATACCTATTATTATAAGGCTCCTTTAGAGGTAACTACTATATATATATATTAGGTAATATTAATATACCTTACTAGTACTATAAGTTATTAAAAGATATAAAGTCTACTTAGTTAGTAAAGGGGTTAAAGTCCTTTAGTAGATATATATTACTACTTATCTCCTCTTTAGGCTGTTACTTTAGTTACTCCCCTAGCTACCTCTTAATTTTTAATATAAGTAGTAATACCTTAGCTATTTTATATCTAGCTATATTACTTATTTTAGTATACTAAAGGAGGTATATAGCTTTATTAGTATTAGCTTCCTACTTTTTATTCTTATAGACCCTTTTTATAGAGGAGATATTACTAAGTGCCTCTACTTTATTATTAGTAGCATCCTATAAGTATTAAGTTATATACTTTTTATATTATTTTACCTACTTCTTTAGTTCTTTTTAATACTACTATTCTACTTTATTATAAAGAGCTTTAACTATAATAGTACTATTAGAAATATCTACCTAGTAGTAAGTATATATAAGCTTTTAGTCTTCTTTAGCCTTATAGGTAAGCTTAAGGTTTTTTTTATTTATATAGAACTAGGTTACTATTAAGACCTTTAAAGCACTTTTAATATAGTAGATATTATTCTATATACTAGTAGGACTATACTTTATAAGATACTGCTATTATAGGCTTTTAAAAATATAATAAGTAGTATAAGGTATAGTATTTATATAAGTAATTACTTATAGGTAGAGCCTTTTACTCTATAAGGCTAGTATCTTTTTGTATTTCTTAAGAGGCTATTCTAGATCCTATAGCTATATACTAGTATATTTAAATTCTTTTAGTATATAATAGTATTTAAAGCCTATATTCTAGATTTCTTACTATAAATTAAAGAAGTTAACTTTAGTTATATAGAGTAGCTTAGTATTAATATAGTTAAGTATATAGCTATATTAGGCTTTCTTTATATACTAATATATCCCTATATCTAGTAGCTAGAGGAAGTAGCTAGTATATAGTAGTATAAGTATAAGTATAATATTAAAAAGACTATAGTATTTAATAAGCTTAAGTGCCTTATAGGTAGTAAATCTATCTATTAATAGTATATAGTATATATTATAGTAAGCCCTTTTAATAACTAGCTTTAGTAAGGTACCCTATATACCTTTAGATATAATAGGAGTAACTTTAGTATCTTTAGTACTACTACTAGTAGCGCTAGCACTACTATTTTTATTTAAATAGTTAGCTACTAAAGGCTACTTCTTTTTCTCTTTTTCTTTAGTAAGCTTTTTTAGTTTATCTTTTAAGTATTTTAGTAAGGTTAACGCCTATATTTTTTAAACTAATAACTAGGCTAAATAGCTAAAGTATTATTTAAGAGAAAGGTCTATTAGTATTAAGGCCTTACTAGGTATATATAATATACTAGTATACTAAAAAGAAGGGCTTATTATATATAACTACTTATTAAAGTACTTAATCTATTTTAGTACTATATCTATATTATTAAACCTACTCTCTACTACTATAAGGTATAATATATTTAGAAGGCTAGTATTAAGATAGTCTTTTTATATAGTTTTACTTTAGAGAATAAGAAAGCTAGGGATTACTTTTATACTAGCTAATATAGTATTAATAGCTATAATATACTCTTTATTCTTTAGATTATATATTATAGGTCTAAAATACTGTTTTCTCTATATATAGATAACCCTTACTAATCTATTAATAAATCTAGCCTAAAAAGGAGACTTATTAAAGTTCTATATATTATTAGGGGTAATATTAAAGGCTTCTAAAATAGCCTTATATTTAAAGAACTAGTTACTAATATATTAGATCTCCTCCTCTACCCCTATATAATTTATATCCTTTTACTTATAGAGATATACTATAAGCTTTTAGTAATACTTTATCTATTAAGTATACTAGTTATAGTATATTAGTCTAATAGGCTATAGGTAATTTACCTATAAATAATTTATATAGTTAATAATAGAAGTAGGAGTTAGAGGGAGTAGCCTATCCTTTATATAGTAGATAAAGGTAATAAGGGTATCCTCCTTATTATATAAGAGAGCCTATAGATAATAGTCTACTAAAGGTAGTATATTAGATATATATAATATACTAAAGAGCTTACTTAGCTACTTATTTTTACTTCTTTTACTACTATTACTTACTTTAATATTAGTAACTTTATATTAAATAGCTAAAAAGGATATACTATAATACTTTATAGCAGATTTAAGAGTTTATACCCTACTTTAGTTATAGCTCCTACAGCTTAGTAAGCTAAGGTAGTATAGTATAGCTAGCCTAGCCTTTCTATAGGTCTTAGTATTAAATTAGGGTATATTTTAAAGCTTTTATTAAGATAAATTAAATAGTATAAAAAGTATTATATTTAGATAATAATTATAATTATTATTATTAATAATAAGTTTTAAATTATTTAACAGTAAGGGGATATTTAAGATTTAGGTGTAGACTCTTAAGGGGCCTGATAAGTCTGCTGAGTAATGAACTCTAGCGGACGGGTAGTTGGGTTTAGACCCAAAGCTTATACGTCTTGTCAACAAGTCTTAGGTTAAAGGATGAACAAGAGTGCCTGTAGCGGGCATAAACACTGTCGGACTGAGCTATTTGAATTGCTGATAGCCTTGATTGCTCCGAGTATGCAGAGTCATAACCGCCAAGCGCGGGTGAATGTAGGGACCAAACCCAATATCATATGTATGCGTTGTGCGCCAGCTCTAATATACACCTTCTTTGATGGAATCTGATCTGTGCGTGATTGCCGGAGCCAGTTTCCCCGCGCGAGCGCGTGCAGCTAGCACACGATGGATAGACAGGCGTGCAGTCTCGACTTGGTCAGACGGATGCGGTCCAGGCCGATGCAGATAGAAACTCTCTCGCCACCCTTTTCATAACATGAGAACTAAGCGGAACTCTGAAACTTGGTATCTACTGGGCGATGGTGTTACTTGAGTAGGTTTCCACAGGCTTTGGATGGCCACAGTATCGCGAGTCAGATAGGGTAGTCTGGCCCGAGTGTGTCTGGTAAGGGAATAGGCTATAACCATGTTTGCAGCAGTAGCTACAAAACTGCAGATGTTGCCGAGACGAAGGCATCGCGATGAGAGAGCTCTTCTCCCTAAAGCTAGGCCAAGCACTAGCATATCATTTGGCACTTGCTTGATAACACTACTCATAAATGCCTTCATCGAAACTTCTCTTGATTAGCTGTGGTATCGCTAGCCTAGTGGTTGTCTGCTTACTGAAGTAGAGGGGCTACAAACATATTATCTACAACGTATTTAAGGCGCCCGTGGACATTAGGGTCTCTCTGATGATATGCCCCAGCAGACTAAAGGTCCTTAACATCACCAGCGTTATACCAGACAGGCTCCTCTAGAATAAACTGTCTTTCCTTAAACTATGTGACTACAAGACTTTAGGTAAAGTTCAATCTTAGCCAAACTAATATCACTATAGAGTTCACCACATAATATAAGTAGTCTGCTATTAGTGTTAAGTAACAGCCTATTACGTCGTGGCTGTAAGACCTAGCTATTAAGAGCGGTGTTAAGGTAAGAGAAAGCGAGAAGCTTGAGCAGAGCGAAGAGACTGGGGATTCTGTGACTGCATTCTGTGAGGGGGTTCAAGTGTGAGTTGGGCTGTCTCCTGATTGGAGCCAATGGGTTGAAGGCGGCGACGAGGAGGTTACTTTTGGCACGGATAGCATCATCAACAGCTGCCAGCACACTAATACATACAGTTCTGCTTTTGCCTTTTCTTCGAGAATGAAGCCGCAAGTATTAGTATGACAAGCACTTTCCATTTATGTGGAGGGGTGAGACCCTCTGCGTATTTTTGAAATAGGTACTGAAACGTCGAGCCCAAATTATTCGGCTTCCAAAGGATCAGATTAATCAAGGAATCTTTTAGTTTAGATGCCCTAGTGTCTTATGTATGCATGTAGTGACAAATTTCCCTGTAATGCACCTAGCCAAACCAAGCTACAACGAATTGATAGAAGACCACATACTTGGGCACAAAGTCGAGAATCAAGCAATGTACAAGCTCGGTGGCGGTCCCAAGTAACTCTCCTTCACTCCATCAAGATCAATCACCAGCTTTTCCAGAATTAAATTCGAATGTCTGAGCCGAATTCTGACACTGTGTTCGCCGGGTTTGAATCCAGATCCGCCAAGGTCGTGGTCCCTCAGCCAGGCGCAGTCTTGCACGGCGTGGAACCACCCGTCAGGTAGGTCAACTGTCGCTGGCAGCAATCGGTGCGTCTGTGCTGGCCAGTCGTCCACTTGGAGTTCGTAGGCCATCGGGTCTGCCGGGTCGAGGTCGAGAGTCATGTTAAAGTACAGCAACAAGGCCGGTTTTGTGGCTTGCGAAAATGTGTAAAACTTGTAGACCAGCTGCGGTGAGGTTTCAATGCTGCTTGGCTCAACGGCGATGGCGCCAGCCGGTGTTCTCCCGTACTCAGGAAGGACTCTGAAGCCTGGTTGGGGTTGATGGGCCGCAGGAATCGAGACGCATCGATCTGTTTCTGCGAAACCTCCCCGGAACGAGTCGGGAACGCGTCTGCCAGTGATTGGAAGGTGGACCTGCTCAAAGTCGCCCTCTTCAGAACGGATATCGATCAAAACTTCCTCGTCAAAAGTATCAGGGACCTGGTCCCAGTGAACTGTGACCTCAACTCGGACGTCATATCCATCAGGATCGAGGGTGCCACCCGTGGTTGATAACTGGAGCCAAGCGTGCGGAACAGATGCCTGCCAGTGGATGACTTGGGGACCCCTGGTGTAAATATCAATCCATCTTTCCAAAGGTCCATAACGGCTCATCTGCCCCGACGTGACTCCCGGAACCAGGTCACGCCGGCTGGGATGCGTCCGATCCGACTCCTCGTTCGTTCTCCCGGGCCGAACACCCTCGTGGCCCTCCACAGCTATTCCCATCTGCCCCATGATGGGGTTAGAATACTGTCTGCGCTGGACATAGGACAAGCCACTGATCATATCCCGGTACGGAGCGTGCCAGGTGTCTTCGAAGCCGTAGTGCGTCTGTCGCATAATCTGGTCCCATTTCCCGCCCAGAATCCTGTGGAACTCCTCGGAAAGGTCGAAATCGGCATCAAAGAGGTCGAGGACTTGCTGGGCGAGCATATTAGCTATGTTTCGTCGCTGGCGGGCGTAGAGCCGATTACGGCCCAGGGTAATCTGGAGCTTCGTGAAGATGGTGGAGGCCGCGACCGGGTGCAGGACCGTTTCGAATATTGCGGCCTTTTGCGCTTCCGGCGCCTCTCTATGTATATCCTCTGCGAGCGCGAGAAGAGCATCCCACCGGCTTAGGACGTCGTCGGCCTCGTTGTAGTTGACGAGGGAGAAAGTTGTCGATTCGATATGCTCATGCCTCCGCAGAGCGGCCAGGCGGTCGTACTTTTGCCAAACTGTTGCAATCTTCTCCGACTTCTGCTTTCCAAAGTTGACTTCTGCCATGGTCTGATAGAATTTGGCGAAATCGGTCGCCTTGATGGAGTTGATGTTCCAGGCCATCGTCATTGCGAATGTGAGTGGAACTTCCATTGGTTTGATGTCGCCTACATTGAAGACCCAGATCTGCTTTGCATCACGTCTGTGGGCTTCTTGCAGCTGATGCCAGACCTTCCCCTGTGGAATATGTTATCATTAGGCTGTGGGAGTCAGGCGTGACATGGGCCATACCAGGGAGTTGCTGTTGATCCATTTGTAGCTGCGAGGTACTCCAACGTACTCAAAATGATAGTATACCTGCCAGCCTTTTAGCCTGAAACGTCTTCGGTGGTTGGAATTTCAATAGTAATCCTTACGCCTGCTCCTCCTTTCCTCTCTCTTTCTGCTCCAGAAGGGAGGCGTCTGATGCTGCCAAAGTTGTCGTCGGAAAAGAGCAGGGTAACATCGTCTGGGACGTCGAGATTGCCCCCTTCATATTGCTCCTGCACCTCCTTATACAATGCCAAGAGCTCTGTGCACAACATCAGTCACAAACTGACTTCGCTCTCATGATGGTAACGGTACGACACATACGTGGCACAGCGTCCTCGCTTCCGTGGACCTGCTTGATAAGGGCTCGTTGCGTTTTGATCACGTCACGCACAACCGCAGCCGGATCATCCGTCTTCATCTTCCGGTCGTACTCCCCACGCATGCCCAGTGTGAAGTAGGACTCGCGGCCCTTGGCTCTCTTCACACCTTCCTCGAAGAACTTGGAAATGTTCTCCTTGTTTGTGAGCCAATTCCAGCTACCGTCCGGGTTATCCATGAACCACTCGTTTGACAATCGCTGCATTGGCTCGTGATGCGATGTGGATACGACGATGGCGTAGTCTTCGGCAGTCTTGGCAGTCTCGGGGTCATCGGTGAAGAAAGACGCGCCCGGATTCGGGTAGCCAGGCCACATTGCCGGCCACAGAAAGTTTGCCTAGAAAGAATTGAGTATTTATGAGATGTATGTGTCCTTTGCAGAGGCAGCAAACCTTGAGCCTCAGCAAGAGTTCGAATACTCTCTTGTAGAATTCTGAATTGTAGCCTCCAAAAGTTGCCCTTGCCCAGCCCGTCAAGGCGGGGGCTTCATCATTGATGAAGAGACCGCGGAATCGAACGCTTGGTTCGCCATGGTAAGTCGGTTCTCTCAAAGCAAAGACGTCCTTGTGAAACTTTGGCGGCACATCCGCCCAGTAATACCAACTGCTCACAGTTCAGCTCACGAGTGCTTTATAGACGATGGAGAGGGAGTCCCTACGGTGAAACCCCGATCTGCTCAGACAGCGTGTAAGCGCCAAATATCGTGCCCCGCCTGTCACTCCCGGCAATAACAAGCGCTTTTTCAACGCCTGGCAGAGGTTGTTCGACCAGAGTAGTGGTGAATGACTCCCATTTCCCGCGGATCTTTCCAGCGTCGAGCTTACCCTCTTTCTCTAACTGCTGGATGAGTTGACTTGATTGAATGCATCCAATGATAATGGCCGCACTCGTGTCCAAGGATACATTGTGCTGGCCGCTGTCGATGACGGTGACGTCGCTGGCATCAGACCGGGACACACGGCCGAAGTCTTCCGCAAGGTTCCGTGCCGCAATATGAATACCAACCGGATCCGATACGTCGACCAGAATGGTGGCCCCGACTAGGTTGAGGGTCGCTGCCTTCTCCCCCGGAGAGAACGTCACTATGACTTCCTCGAACATGGCGTCGAAGAATGCGAAGACTACTATCACCTGATGCGTAACAGCTTCAGCTGGAGTTATGGTTGGAGACAACTGATACTTTTTGAAACCCCCGCCACCGAACCCCCTCTTCAAACACCCGAGGCCCGGGCCATGATAGGCCGACGTCGGCTTCTTATATGGCGAACAAAACGACTACTAATCGAACAGAATTAAAGCCGGGTCTTTGGCGCTGACCAGAGGGTCTTCAGGTGGAGCTAGTACTGCGTACATACAGTCTGGACTGGAGAAATGACAGCTTCTCCGCACAAAAGACAGCAATCACATTCGCTGGTTGGCCAAGTCGTCGTGAATCCTTGGCCCGGTGACCGGGCCGGGCTCGTCTCCCCCGCACGACACCCCGGTCGTCGTCTTCTCCGCCTCCGCATCTCCTCATCTCCAGGTTATGGCTAACGACAGGGTCTACCCTGGAAGGATGGGGAAGGCTTTCTACCTGGCCATGTGACGTTCGCAGCGGGCATCGTTCCCATCCTGGCTAGGCGTAGGAATTTGTCTGTGGAGTCCCCACGGAGCAATGGCTGAAAGTGTGCCGCGTGTGGATGGGCCGTTGCCATGCCCTCGGTTCGTAATATGGATGGTGTCGAACCAGTCGTTTGGTTAACCGACTCATGCTGGTCTTCATGGGAACGTTTGGCGTCCGATCCAACTCCCTCAATAAGAACAGTCCGTTCCCCTCTCTGGCTCAAGCTCACTCTGCCACTGCAGTGACCTAGGACTTTTGCAGACACTTATTTCGTGAAGTGCTCGTCGCTTCAGTTGCCTTGTCCAACTCTTTGAGTCGCTGAGACTGGTATCATCTGCAACCCGACCACGCACTCGATAGCACCCGCGACAATCTGATCAACATGGGCAAGAGCGAGGCCATCGAGGCACCCGAGCTCGTCGAGGACCTCGCCGACTCCAAGGAGCGGACCAACTACGATAAGGTCGACCATGAGGTTGCCAAGTATGCTGGCGAAACCATCATCGAGATCGACGAGGCGACGAATAAGAGGCTGAAGAGGACAATTGACAAGCGGGTGTTGAGTGTCATGGTTGTCACATACTTCATGCAGTCTCTTGACAAGGGAACGATGTCTTTTGCCTCCATCATGGGCATCATCAAAGACACAGGCCTCAAGGGTCAAGAGGTACCTACATCAACATGGCATTTCTGCGCTCCATGCTGACAGAACAGTACTCTTGGTTGACGACCATCATTTACCTCGTCATTCTTTGCGTTGAGTACCCGGTAAGATCATATTCCTCAACAAGACCCCGGCGCGCTGGTGATGAACATCGAGCTAACTACCTCTTTTTGCTCAGGAAAACTACATCATTCAGAAGATCCCGATCGCAAAATGGCTTTCATTCAACATCATCATGTGGGGCGTCACACTGAGTCTTCACGCCGCGTGCCACAACTTTACCGGGCTTGTCATCGTCCGCGGCTTCCTCGGCGCTTTCGAGGCCGTCTGCCAGCCGAGCTTCGTCCTCTTGACCTCCATGTGGTATAAGCGAGAAGAGCAAGCGTCGACGGCAATTTACTGGTGAGACACCCTTGGAAAGGCTTGAAAAGGAAAAGAGGAAGCTGATGTTAGGAACCAGGTACATGATGAACGGGCTCCAACAAATCATTGGCGGGCTGCTGGCTTTTGCGTTCTCCTTCATTCCCGACTCGTCTCCCATCAAGTCTTGGCAGTCCCTGTTCATGAGTTACGGAATCATCACCGTCTTTTGGGGTTTCTTCGTGCTCTGGTGGATGCCCGACTCGCCGATGAAGGCACACTGCTTCAGCGAAGAGGACAAGAAGCTCCTGGTGGAGCGTGTCCGGTCCAACCGCACTGGTCTGCAGAACCGCAAGTTCCGCAAGGAGCAGGTCTGGGCAGCCTTCAAAGACCCTCAAGGCATGTCATTGCATCATTTCCGTCTCTGTCTGACACTCACTAACTGATGCTGATTGAAGTCTACGGGTTCGCGTTGATCCAACTACTGACCACCCTGCCTTCTGGAGGTCTTGGCGCATTCGCAAATATCATCATCAAGGTACTTCCCGGTCTCCTTTTGTCGGCATAAGCAGGATAATGGAGCTGACCACCTTAGTCGTTCGGGTTCACTACATGGCAAACCCAGCTGCTGCAAAGCGTGACGGGTGTTTTGCAAATCATCACCATGCTCACGGCCTCCTGGATCGACAGGCGCTACAAGCAGACAATTCTAGCCATGATAGGAGCCGTGATCCCCACCATCGCGGGCACCGTCGTCCTTCTCACCGTCCCGTTCGAGCCCAGCAAAAAGGTCGGCCTGCTTTTCGCGTACTACATAATGATATCCTTCTGGGCCTGCAGCGGTCTTGCTCTGTCACTCGTCACGCGCAACGTGGCTGGCCAGACCAAGAAGGGCGTGGTGATCACCAGCAACTTCGTCTTCTGGGCCGTGGGGAATTCCATCGGCCCTCAGATCTTCCGCTCAAAGGACGCGCCGCGCTACTTCCTTGCGCTGGCCATCATTATTGGATGCTTTTCGTTGCTGGTGATTGTCCTTTTCCTTCTGCGGACATATTACACGTGGCAGAACAAGCTGCGTGATGGGAAGATCGCGCGTGGTGAGGTGGTCGCGGACACGACGCACACTCATGCTTTCGAGGACATGACTGACAAGGTGGGTTCAATATTGCGTGCTGCTTTTATTGCGGAAAACCCTTGCTAACTATTTATCAGGAGGATGTGAACTTTAGGTACGTTTACTAGTCGGGCGGTTTTGGATATATCAAATGGCAGCTGGCATCTCGTATGATGTAGCGTTTTGGGTCTCATAGGCGCGGTCGTGCAGATCGAATGTCCAGTTCTGAAATTCACGTGGAAATCAAACTTTGCCTCCTTATCTCATGAATTCCCTGATGTATTGAAGTAAGCATTGCCAAGGAGCCCACCGCAAGTTCGGAGGAACTGCGCGAGAGGCCAAGACTTGCGGCACGAGATAGGGGAAAGCTTGGTACCTCTTGGATCTACTCCGTGACAGCTTCATCAGCAGTGTGTGTGGACCCTAATTTTAGCCATGCGCAACGTTGCAGCCGAGTCGAGTCAAGTCAGGTCAGACTTCTTCCCCGCCCCCGGATTCGACGTGCTTGCTTCTCCAGACCCCCGCGCCATCCACTTTGTTGGACAAACAATAGTTATCAGGACAAGCCCATGTCGTATTCGAAGCGGGGTAGGGCAATAGTATCAGAGGACTGGTAATTAGAGCGATTCTTGACCCATTTTGCTCATGCGCGGCGGCCGTGGGACCAACTTGATGCGTGGCTTTCAACCCTCCCCCGCTTCAAACCACCGCGAAAGTCCGGCGAAGATTGCCGGTAGGCCCCCCCTGCACGGAGGTGATGCCAAGGGCGCCCCTGCTTGACAGTATGGACTACGTGAGGGGGGCGCCTCGGCACTAGCTCTCCCTGCCGGTCGTGGTACTATGGTGGACAACAAGCCAACATGGGATGGTGGTCGGCCGGCCATCGACAGTTGGCCGTTTACGCGGAGAGATGGCCGAAGTGCGGACCTCGATGTACTCGTGAAAAGCCCACGCATCGCAAAACAGAGCGTAACCTCTTCCGGTACAACCTTTCCGAGTCGAGAGGTCACTGTTCATCGGATTCCGACGGGAAACCAAGCCGCTTCATCGTCTCAGCCAACACCGCCATATTCGAAAGTAGCCCGTCGAAGTCTCCGCGACGATGTGCGGACATGACGCATCTCGTTCCACTGGCTCGTCCTCGGTGACCGCCCCGTACCCGTTACGCGCACCGGTCCCCGTGGGGAAGAGAGCGAACAAGCTTTACAGAGACCGTACGGCCAACTTCTACTCGCCAGGACAATGGGAGAAAGTCAACTTGCTGTCGTAGGTACATGTCTCACGCTCGACTTCTGTGAGCATACTGACAAGTCACACGTAGAATGATGCACCTTGCAGTGCGCTCGGAGCCTCCGGATCTAAGGCTTTCGGTCTGGAGTAGCCCCGGGATGAGCCGTCCTGCCTTCTCCGAGGCCACGATAGAGGCGAATGGGTACCGCCCGGCCCAGGTCGGCGAGTCCTTCGGCCCTTCTTGGTCGACTCACTGGTTCAAGGTGCAGATCAGAATCCCGGAGGAGATGCGCCAGATGGAGCACCTCGAGCTTCACTGGGACTGCAGCAATGAAGCAACGGTCTGGAACGCCCGAGGCGAGCCCCTCCAGGGTCTGACGGGTCGCGGCGAACGCATCGAGTGGATCATTCCAGCGTCCTTCAAAGACGGGGCTGAACACGCCATCTTCATCGAGATGGCCAGCAACGGCATGTTTGGAAACGCCGCGGGGGACCCCATCTTCAAGAACAACGCCAACGGGGACGCCATCCAACCGCCGGACCCGGACAAGTACTTTGTCCTCGCAAAGGCCGAGGTCGTCGCGGTGGACCTGCAAGCCCGGATGCTGCACACGGACATCCACGTCATCCACCAGGCGGCGCAGGAGTTCCCGGAGGACTCGTGGGAGCAGCACGAGGCGTTGAACATCGCGACCAGGATCATTAACACCTTCAGGGTCGGGGACCGGGAGTCGATCGTCCGCAGCCGGAAGATTGCCGAAGAGTACCTGGGCCCAGACGTCAACTCTGAAGCGGTGTTCCGTGTCAACGGCGAGAAGAGCGCCAGCGTGTTCGCCATCGGGCATTGCCATATTGACACTTGCTGGCTGTGGCCCTGGGAGGAGACGAAGCGCAAGGTGGTGCGCTCGTGGTCAAATCAGTGCGACTTGATGGATAGATACCCGGAGCTCAACTTTGCCTGCTCCCAGGCTCAGCAGGTGTGTTCTTCTTTGTAGCTACTTACATCGGTTTGGAATTATGCTGACGCAGTCTCTTGCAGTTCAAATGGCTCAAAGAGGGCTACCCCTATGCCTGGGAAAGGGTCAAGGCCAAGGTCAAGGCCGGCCAATTCCACCCGATTGGCGGCTGCTGGATAGAGCACGACACCAATATGCCTAGCGGCGAGTCCCTCATCCGCCAGTTCCTGTTCGGCCAGCGGTTCTTTGAGAGCAACTTTGGCCGTCGCTCTACCACGTGCTGGCTGCCGGATACCTTTGGCCAGTCGAGCCAGATCCCGCAGCTCTGCCGCCAGGCCGGGATGAACAGGTTTCTCACGCAAAAGATTTGCTTCAACAATATGAACGAGTTTCCTCACACTACATTCAACTGGTAAGTACAACGCAGTCTTGTGTTTACCGCTCAGCTTAGGTGCTCATTCATGTCAGGGTCGCTCTCGATGGAAGCCAAGTCATCTGCCACATGCCGCCCGCAAAGACATATTGCGCAGATGCCACTTTCGGGGACGTGAAGCGAAGTATGACGCAGCATAGGTCGCTTGACCAAGACCACACATCCCTCCTTGTTGTAAGTACTCGTCTTATCCGGGGTTCGTACTATCGCGCAAGCTCGGTTTCCTCACACGCGCTAGTTTGGTAAAGGAGACGGCGGCGGCGGTCCTACCTGGCAGCAGATCGAGAGACTGCGTCGGCTCAGAGGCCTCTCGGACACCACGGGTCTGCTTCCCCGCGTCCACTCTGGCGGCACTCCCGACGACTTCTTCGACAAGCTCGAGAAGAAATCGCATACCTTTCCCACGTGGCACGGCGAGCTTTACTTCGAGCTCCACCGCGGGGTCTACACCACACAAGCCCAGACCAAGCTCAACAATAGGAAAGCAGAGATTCTTCTCAGAGATATCGAGCTCCTGGCAACCATTGCATCCGTCGAAGACGCGTCGTACAGCTACCCGAAGAAAGACCTAGACGAGATGTGGGAGGGCGTGCTCCTGTGTCAGTTCCACGACTGTCTCCCCGGCACCGCTATCGGGATGTGCTACGACGACTCTGATAAGGTACGTTGTTGCTTGCCAAGTTCCCAAAGCATAATCATTTCGCTTATGCGAATGAGCAGGTTTACGCGAATGTGCACCGCGTTGGCAGAAACCTGCTTGAAGGCATTTACAAAGCACTCAACATCAGCAATGTTGACGGCAAGGTTTCAAACACCGATAACTTGGCGGCATTGAACACGCTAGGATGGCCCCGAAACGAGATCATAACCACAGAAGACGGCAGACACGTGATTGCACGTGGTACAGGGAATGCTATCTCCATCGAGGAACCCTCACCCGCCTCTGAGAAAGCGGTGTCCGTCAAAGAGGTTTCCGAGGGCGTATTCGAGCTACAGAATAGCCGTTTCACGGTGACTGTCGAGAGGGGCTGCATCACCTCCCTCTACGATCGCCGAGCCAGGCGTGAGGTCCTGTCGGGTAAGGCCAACAACCTTGTCATCTTCGACGACAAGCCCATTTACTGGCAGGCCTGGGACGTCGAGGTCTTCCACCTGGAGACGCGCGAGGAACTCCGGGGATCCGCCACTTCCGTCGCCGAGGACACGCCGCTCCGGGTCAGCGTGGTGACGGAAACCAGAATCAGCGACGTGAGCTCCGTCAAGACAACGATAAGTCTCTCGGCCGCATTCGATGACGATGACGACACAAATCATTCGTACGTGGAATGCACGGCAGAGGTCGACTGGCACGAGACTATGAAGTTTCTCAAGGTCGAGTTTCCTGTTGATGTGCGTCACCACGAGGCTTCGTACGACACCCAGTTCGGCGTTATCCGTCGGCCAACACACTACAACACTTCGTAAGTCCCCATGAATAACCATGAAGGATCCCGTGTCATTTGCTAACTCCGAATCGACAGCTGGGACATGGCCAAGTTCGAAGTGTGCTGTCATAAGTACGCCGACCTGTCCGAGTATGGATATGGCGTGTCAATCCTGAACGATAGTAAATATGGATTTGCTACCGTGGGCAACACGATGCGCTTGTCGCTCCTTCGGTCCTCCAAAGCACCTGATGACATGGCAGACATGGGCAAGCATACCATCCGATGGGCCATTCTGCCTCACCAAGGCTCTCTCGGCCCCGAAACCGTGCGGGCAGCGTTCAATTTCAACAACCCTCTCAAGTTGGTCTCGCTGTCTCCCGGATCTCCGCTCAGTACCTTCCCCATCGCTCTGACGGGCGACCGGAACCTGGTGCTGGACACAGTCAAGCGTGGCGAGGACGACGAGGACGTAAGTCTAGGGGAGTTGCCTACTCGCCCTGGAAAGAGCATCGTTGTCCGCGCATATGAGAGCCTTGGTGGGCGCGGCAGAGGGAGGGTGGTGACCAAGTGGAAACTCAAGAGTGTTCACAAGAGTAATATCCTCGAGGATGACGAAGAAGAAGTTGCTGTTGACAACAATGGCTTTGACGTCGACCTTGGTCCGTTTCAACTACAGAGCTACCGACTGGTGCTCGATCTTTAAGTCGGGTACGGCATTGGCATGAAATAAATGAATAGAGCTTTCGCAACTTTCATCCAGAATGACTTTCAGTTTCGCATCTACAACTCTAGATTCACTCCTGCAAACATAATTCCGAATCCTTTATTGGTGAGATATGCTTGTGCGATGCGCGTGGTGTTGCATGTTTTAGAGATTCTGCCTGTTGATTTTTCTGAAAGCAATTATGCTATTTCCTGCTGCTACCCTAGCATGAATCTATGTACAAAACATGATGTTCAAGTTCAGCTACTGGATCAATCCGCTCGGAGCGGAGGGAATAGGTCGTTATGCAGCTATAATCCACAATGTAAATAAAGAAAAACACAAAAACTACTTAGCGGTATGCCTGTCGATTTGTTACTATTTATACCATGACGATCATTATACTCTGAAACCTGGTTATGTATTCTTACACAAGGTTAACCCCCGAGGTAATCGGCGCTCTCAACCCCTCTGACGTCGGTTTGTATGAATGCCAAGCATACATGTCAAAAGACAGAAGGACTTGTATTGTTTATTATTTTCCACGTGTTAACCACACATCTCTGGTCGGAACAATACTGGTACATATACACATGATATTACTACGGAGCTTGTCGTCGTCACGCCTCAAGGGTGAGCAGTGGTAATGACTGATTGAGGCAGTATGATGGGGAGAGTGGGTTGATTGTGGATCGTCTTCGCTTCAAACGTAACGTGTAATGCAGGCTTCCGCAAGGTGATGAAGCTGTTATAGACGTTTTCAATGGTTTGTTCATTCCATTCGTATCTATTTACCACAAGGCTCTATTGAATCTAAGGGTCTAGGATGTGTAAATGCCATTTCCGCCAACAGTACAGAAAAAAAGAAAATAAGTGGTGGGGGTATCTATGAGCTCTCGTACTTGGCCAAGATGCTCTCAAAGTCCTTCCAGTTGTGCATCACGTCGAAAGCGCCGAGCTCCTCGCTGAAGAGCTTGACCATGGAGTCGAGCTTCTCCTGGCCCTCCTCGTAGTAGGGGCCGACGTAGCCGAGGAGAGGGATGCCGGCGTTTTTGGCGGCGGTGGCGCCGCTCCTGCTGTCCTCGATGGCGATGCACTCGCTGGGCTTGAAGCCGAGCTTCTCGCACGCGTGGAGGTAGATGGCAGGGTCGGGCTTGGAGACGGGGGGGTCGATGCTGCTGGCGGCGGAGAAGATGCCCTCGTCGGGCTTGCCGAAGAACTGGTCCATCTTGGTCTTCTCGATGGAGGCGACGACGCGGGGCATGGCGGACGAGGAGACGATGGCCATGTGGTACTTGCCGTCCTTCTTGAGCTTCTCGAGGACCTCGATGACATTCTCGCAGGGCTCGGCCTTGGCGCGCAGGTTGGCGATGGTGGTGTCGAGCTCCTTGGCGACCCACTGGTCGAACTCTTCGGGGGGGATGGTGAAGCCGTGGCGGGCGCAGAGGCCGGTCATCATGCTGCGGAAGTTCCGGCCGACGAACTGGTGCATGAGCTCGGTGCCGCCATAGCGCTTCTCGAAGCCGAACTTCTCGAGGATCTGGTTGGCGAGCTGGGCGCAGGCCTCGAACGCCGCGTTCTCGGAGAGGACGAGCGTGTTGTCGCAGTCGAACAGGAGGCACTTGATCTATGGTTTAGGGAGGGACATGTCAGACGATTGACCACCTGGCTGACAACTGGGAAACTTTGCATGCCGTTTTTCTTTGGCGCTCGACAACTGACTTACCTGAGGCATGTTTGCGGATTTGGCGATGCGATCTGATGTTCTCTGGAGAAGGTTATGTGAGGTATATCGAGGCAGAGCAAGGGAAAGTGCAGTGAAGAGAATAAAAGAGGAAACTTGTCCATGTTGGTGACAGATTTTCTACTTGATCGGCCAGGCATTGAAAGCCTGTCGAGGGTGGTGTGGAGGGGTGGATATCTTCAGGAACACGACGGTCCCTGGGCGGATCATGGATGGAGGGGCGAGTGGGCTCCGAGAAAAAGAGCGCAGGCAGGTTTCAAGAAGACGGCATTTCATGTAATAATTGGAACTTGTTATTCGTCAGTCGTTAGCTGCCGGGTCGCCTTATCTTGGAACTACAAAGTCGTAAGATGCTGTACGATGTACGATGTATGTACACTAGCCCAATGCCTTGCGTACCAACAGCGTCGCAGAGTTGCTCTCAACCTTTGAAGAGCACAGCGTGATAATCAACGTGAAGCCTTCTCCTCTTTCCCTACGCGTACATGTTCCTGCACGACTTTGGGGTTTAAAATGGCGTCCCGGTATGCGCTTCTTCCTGTTTTTTCCAGATGCCCGCATGGAGGGGTTGGAGGGGCAGATTTCAAGGGACCACACCCCTCTCCTGCCCGTGTTTTTCTCGCGCAACCAACCATGCATAGATAGAGAGAGGCCCTGGAACGGACCGAAAGCTTCGGCCAATACCTTTCTGCGACGGCATGATGTCATTCGGTGACGTATGGTGCTGCGAGTCCCCATCAAAGTGTGGATTCTGTGCAGAATGGACCCCCGTTCTGACTCGTGAGAACCGCCGCAGCCGTCCAGGACGGCATAGCCCCGCTAACGGTTGATTCGCCCGAGACTGGAGGCTGGAAACTGCATGCCGGGAGATAAGCAACAAGTGCTGAACGGCACGGGTTTTATTCCCGTTCTCCATGAATGACAGCCTGTCTTTTCGATCGCGATGCGCAGTCGGAAGCAGGGAATTGAGAGCCTGCCTCGACAACTTCGGAGAGTACCCGTTTGGCCTTGGTTTCCTCATCGGCTTCTTTGATTAGCACCTCGTCTTTGTTCTCTTCTCTCGCCGGGCTCGGTGGTGGCGAGCTGCGTTCCGCTCTGTTACTCGACAAGTCGTCGGACGAGGATTGGCAAGGACTTCCATCATTTCGGTTAGCCACGGTTACTTTTCTCAACAATTAGAAAACAAAAGAAAACAGAAATTCGAGACTCACGAGGCTTGTCTTTTGCCTTTCACGCCACTAGCTGATGTGGTATCCATGGTCGATGAACGGAAGTGCAGCTGATGATATTTGCAAAAGGTTACAGAGATTCCTGTGGATGAAAAAAAAATAGAATGAATCAATTCAATTTCGTTGCGAGTGAGAGCTATAATATTGGTTCTAGCTTTGTCTCCGTTAAATCGAATTCCAATATGGCCCAGAAAGGTATGTCCATTCTGTCAACCTTGTTGCCGGTTAGATCGATCCATCATTTCAAGAAGTTTAATCAGGTAGTCATACGTCCCGTACCACTATTCTACCACTTGTCTCCGCGGTCGGGTACAATGCAAATATTTATCTACGCCGTCAAGGAGGTTCTTATCATATCAGCACAGTCCCAAGACAGAGAAGCAATCTGGAAGATGTTGATCCGGACCGCTGGATTTCCATAAGCTCTGGCCCCGATGTGTAGAGCATGTGTATTGATATACGCTGCTACTCAAGTAGGAGAGTAACTATTATTTTACGGTGTAGCCAGTCAGTTTCTTCCTTCAGATTAACATAGGAAAATGCACCCTCCATGACCATGGGGTTAACATCGTAAAATATATGGCCCATTGCAGACATGTAGCCTAAAAGGAACATAACACGATGGACGGGGATACAAGGCTCTCTAGACAGACACAATCAATCATGGGTGAGTTAGGGCGAGCTGCAGTCTTGCGGCATCTACAATCTCACCATATATGCCTTGGTGTGGCGTTGCGTCATATAGGTAGGTGGGATTGGGTCGATCCAGGCGGCCCCTTGGTCGTTCGCGAAGGGCGCTGAGACCGCGGTACTATGAGATCATGTAGCTGTGTGTGTGGTGCAACCCATGCTACATTTCGGGCCCGAGAAAGCTTTGGACATCTTCAGAAATCGGCTTTCGAGAATACCGTGGAGGTTTGAAAACGATAGTATCAACCCTATTGATGAATATAATCGCTCTAAACCCCTATAAGCGGTCTAGTGCAGTTCACCCAGTAAATGTAATCACAGTACGTAAAACCCAATACGCGGCACCTCTGGCCTGTGCCGTATCTCAATATCTTAATGCAGTACAGAATACCCAATAACGGAGGAGGCTCATACAGAAGAGCAGAATCACTAATTACTTAACAGGGAAAATGATATGTGCTGCTCCGCTACTATACAGTTCACTGTTAATAGCTGTATATACTAGGATTTGCCTACGTACAATAATGAAATCGTCATTGACTTACGCCCCTATCTCCTTCCTCTCTTTAAAGCTTTAGTGTTACTAATTTCTATTTGTCGTCGTATCCATAGTCGTTATTGCGCTTGATATCCTGCAAGGTGCAGCTGCGCGGAAGAAGAGGTTTCTTTTAGGCCTCCGCTAGCTCTCTATTCCCTTCTTCTCCCTAAAAGGCTGCACATGAAACGTTTATGAAGATAGCAAAATACACTTCACTTTCAGGCTCCTAAAACTATTTTATGTCTTATTCTACTTACCCATGATTTTACATGTAGGTAGACTTTCTACTTCTACGCTCTCTTTTTCACAGTAAATTTATTATCTGTTTTCAATCATGTGTTTAGCTACATGTTTAACTCTAGACCTAGAAATTTTCAGTCTGTTTAGATGCTATCTAAACGTAGCTATATTGCTGAACTAACTTCTGGACTTTCCGCCTATCCCACCAGATATAGCTGGACATGATAAACACTACTAGAGGCAGAGCAATAGCCAGATATAACCAAAGCCCCGGCTCAACTTGAAGTTTGATTTTTCCATGAGTTTTTACGACTTTAATGTAATCCATGTCGAGAAATCCCTTGCCTAATGTGTTAGTAATTATCGCACAGTCTCTAGAGGTCCAGGGGAAACCGACAGCAATAAATGTGGGGGGAAGAAAACACAACGTCAAGAGCGCAATCACTCGCATTGTATAAGCCTCCCGTATGGTGCGTGCGGTCATCCGCTCCATAGTCAATGTATTCCGAACGTTGATAAGATCGCGGACCTGGAAAGCTTCTTAGCAAAGCCATTTTAATTAGATGCAATACGCTAATTTGTGCTCACCATCATGGTAACCGCCTCGAGACGTGAAATGATAGACCTGACATGGCCCTGTTGAAACTCGAGTTCTCTGGCGACTTCTTCAGCACAACACAAGAACCGCAGTTTTTCACCGAACTTCTCGAAGCTGTCCCATGGTGCAGGGCTAGATTCGGCCTCTCTCCGAATCTCAAGTATGGTCCTAATATTACTTTCGAGCACATGAGATGCTGTCTGAAGTCTATCCATAACCTCAAGGGCAGTATTCAGGCTCGAAGTATTGGTTTCGCCGATGTTTGGGCGGCTAGGGTTAGTGGACTGGGCATCAAGCTTCTAGTAGGCTGTTAGTAAACCTTAATAAGTGGGAATGTCGTGCGTCACACACAAGCAACTCAACAGCCCTATGCAAGGAGCCAACATAATCGCCCCAATTAACTGTCAGGCTCTCAAATATCAGTGTTGGGATTGTCGCCCATGATGTTGCTTTCTTTAGCGCGGGTCTGGAAGCACCAAACTCTGCTTTGATGGAGTTCCAAAGGCATATCGAAGGGTTGACCAGGATTGTTGTCGTATGTTTTGTCTTTCCTGGCAAATCGATTGTGTGGTAGAGAGCTTGCTGCCTTACAGACCATTGCAGAACTTCATTTAA
This sequence comes from Colletotrichum zoysiae, assembly GCA_030867305.1. Lineage (NCBI taxonomy): Eukaryota > Fungi > Ascomycota > Sordariomycetes > Glomerellales > Glomerellaceae > Colletotrichum > Colletotrichum zoysiae. The sequence continues at coordinate 70,681 of MU842912.1, read as the reverse complement.
GGGGCCTGTCGCAGAGACTGCCGGAGCGGTCCTATCATGCTTTGCCACAAACTTGAGAATGCAACAAAATTCGAACCCTTTAGGCATCAGCTTTGCATACAAACATACGTATTTATATACCGAAGAAACAGCAGCATACTCTCCGTTGGGACGAGACTGGACCTGAAAGACAACGCGGATCTACTCATGTACGTATCAGAGCCGTCACGAGCAAAGTTATACAGTGTTCGGTTGAAGTGGGGGAGAATGTTGAATCTGTGCTGGATGAGCACCATTGATTCTCGGCTGATTTTGAGCGATCCGCGGGAATTTTCCTGGGGTATTACGCTAAAGTATGGTTTTCAGCCTAATAAACCGCACGACTTGCGAAACATTATACTAGACATACAGTAGCCTTTGAGTACTCTGAAATGATGTTTTCATCTGGGATCTGTCGTGGTACGTAATTGTGAGGAACATGTTTGATTATTTCCAGAGCTTTTATACTTACAAACACGCCTCAACCTCATCGTCAGATTGTTCACGGAGCTTATTCAAAGCATGCGGATAGAAAGAATCTTCAGTACACGATATTAGAATTATGTTTGTAAAAAACGTTTCGAAAACATACCTAGGCTCCATGCTTTGACTGAGGATGATGGCGAAAACAGGTTTTCTGCGAATGTTGGCGTAGATACCGCAATCATGGCTGCGACGATAGAGGTCAAATGTACGACAATAATGCTGAGATAATTCTAGACTCAGGCTGATATACCTTGCTAGATGTGTCTTTTAATATTGATGGCAAGTTTAAAATGGAAGTAATGAGCGTGGCAGTTGTCAGCCTTAGATGCGGCTGACTGACTCCTGAAATTCTTGAATATCATTCTTTTTCGATTTCTCAGACCGCCGTAAGATCGGCTCTAATCGAGCCAGGTACATATACGTACCATTGTGAACTACCTATGTGGCAAATAAGTGAACCCACCTCCCTCTTGTGAAATCCCTGAATAGTGGCGATGCAAATCTACTTGCTAGCCCCTATGCAGCCATGGTGAGACAAACGACCAATCCTAGGCAGCAGTGCAACTTTCTTATCACACGTATTCAATTGGTGGGTTGTTTGCATTCTCCAGCCCCCTTTTATGTTCCTAGCCATACGTGCGCACCATTAGCATTGGCATTTGTGTGGGCATTGATTCTCACTTCATTGGTACTGACTTCTGGAATGTGTCTTGCGGCCCTCACGATATGATTACCGTCACTCAATGTCTGTAAGACATGGTAAGTGTTTGACAGTCTAACTTCAAGAAGCTCGGCTTACCTCAATCTCAAAATGCTGCAACCATATTCGTCGTCTAGCGTCCCATTCCAGGGGGAATTCCATTCTCATATACCTTTCAATTGCCGCTGCATCCGCGTAGTGGCTCACATGAGTGTGAACCCATGTTGACAACTTTCGAATTGAAATCCGGGTACTCATGGTCATTCGTGACTGGTAGTGTTGAAGTTACTGAGAATCCATCAGTGGCTAAGCAGCCTGGTTAAATGATTTTTCTGCACCGCCCACTTGTTGGCCGCGGCCCATCACTGCCTAGACCAAGCCACGTCATATCAGCTGAGTAAGTCGATGGTAGCCTAGAACTAGACTTTATCAGGCTGTGCCAAATGTACAAAATTCAGCTGCCGTAAGCATTTTGCAAGGCTAAGACGCAAGTCACACAGCTCTTAGTATCGGCATAACGATTTAGAGCACGTCAGCACGTATAAGAGAACTTTGGTGGAAAAACTTTATTTCCATGAAAAGAAGAATGCGAAGGGAGGGGTGGTATAGATAGGGAGAACAAATAAGCAAGGTGTGAAACGCTATGTGATAATATGGCACCTGACAAGATGGGTGTAGAGCGTAAAAGTCCATGAGGCTATACTGCAAAATTCGCTGAAGAACGAAAGTCCCCAAAGAGACACAAATGTTGGAAGTTTGATGGCGAAGAAAAATGAGCTTGAAACATCAAATTATGAGCATTTGTTCTGTTCAATAACCATATTATCAAGTTCCCTGGGCTACCTCCGAACCTGGCACATTCGAGTGCTTCCATTTTATTGCGTTAGCGCCTTCGATGACCACAAATGTGGGATCAACTCACGGTATCTGTCGCAAATTTCAGGTAGCTGTAGTGAGGATGGCGATGCGCGGATGTCAACCCAAGCTCACTCCGCCGGATGAAGTTGTCGCAAAAATTGCAGAAGCGGGAGTGGTCATGGTGGTCATCAAGCCCGTGAGTTTTTGGCTTTCTCGTTGGACTCTCTCTGATGAAAAGAGCCCAATACACCCAGGCCAAACCCAGTAAACCACATACAATACCAAATCCAATTTGCCCCCGCTGCTCGCGAATTTCTGCAAAAACGATCACTATACTAAGAATACTGACCAAGAGGCCCAGTGCTGTTTGTCCGATGCCGTCCGTCAAACCCTCCAGAGTCAAGGAGAATGGCCGGGTTCTCATCCACCTTGAAGGTGAAGGGTTTGGCTCACGGTTTTCGGGGAGCCAACCTGGTGTGGGATAGTGGCGGGGGAGTTGGGCTCTTTGAATGGGGTCAAACCATATGAATCCAGCTGCAACAAATGCTTCACTCCTGTCAGTCTCCAATCTTGGTGATTTTCCAGTTGGTAAACCTACCCTCGACAAAGAAATGACCATAAACTAGCAGATTTGCTGAGAGGTCGATTGCTTCCGAAAGCTTCTGTATCGGAATTGTGACCACGATGTAAAAGACCGTTACGATCCAATGTAGTATAACTCCTCCTTCGGGGGTGCCTGGATAAGTATACGCCAATCTGCTCTGGCTATCTCTCACTTGCTCTTCATGATCATCCTCGTCTCCCAGAGAAGCAGAAACGTAAATGCCAGCATCGTCACCACGACGGGTTTTCTCAAAATTGACCCTCAGTGGCCCTGACCTTCTCCAAAGCCCAGAAAAGGGAAGTATGTTTGCCCAAGCGATGGATTGTTTTACTAAAACATTTTAGTGATGTCTGCGCAAAACTTTGGATACTTGTTGAGTTCATGTAGCATACCCCTAACGCAAGTGTAGGTGACGCTGATCATGCTTCCTATAGCAGACAACGCAATAAGAATAGCGGCTGCAATCTTGGCTGCCTCTCCATAGGTTACATTTCCTTTGTTATCTTCAAAATGTGCGAAACTAAGAAACTGGGAGTCGTCAAAGTCAGTATTCCCCTGTAGTTTTCACACTGACTGACACCTACTTGAGCCGTATAGTTCTTTGGAGGTTTTTCTCCAGCGGTGAATACACAACACTGAGCCACAGTAAGCCTTAAACTTCGTTAACGTCAGGGTCCAAGACCTACAACTAACACCACAACTGCCAGATATAGTGCGCTGACAATAGATACTGCTATTACGGAACCATCTCTCAAGACAGCATACGTTGGGATCTCCCCTGCAACCTAACATTCCAGTTAGAAGATGGTAACCTCGTGCACGCTTAAAAAGAGTCACAAACCATGGTTGCGTTTTCCCATCCGTGGAAACTGAATAATATCATCACAAAAGCAATCAGCCAGTTCTTCTCCCTCTTCTCTTCGTGATACGTTTCCTTGAACCAATCATCGGTATGCGAGTCATGCTGATGAAGATAAACTGCGCCAAACGCCATCACAATTAGAAGTAAAGCTACTTTAACCAAAGCTGTTGCCTTGTTCAAGAGTCGACTTTTGTTGCTTGATAAGTAAAGTAAAAGACATATGACGGTTGTGATAGCGACGGCCAGAAATCGCAGCAGTCGCTGGTCAGCAACCAACGAATCCGGTTCCGGAGTTGAAGAGGTTTTTTCCACAACCTCAAGTTTACCAGTCGATGCTAGAAGAACCTGAGCAGCAAACTGCATTGCGTTGGTGCAGGTGGCGTACAAACAGACGAAATAAAAAGAATATAGGGTGTATGCCCACAACGGGAATTTCGGCAAGAGTTCATCCAGCTGCTCTCGGGTTAGAAAGTCAGACAACCGGGGCTAATTAGAACATACATAAACAAGTTCACCACCCGTGAAGGGAAGCTTTTTTGCATATTGCAAGTAAATGGTCATACTTTCGATAACAAGTCAACCAGGTGGTTCAGTGTCAAAAGCAACAGGGTGGGGCTAGTTTTACCTGAATAGGGTATAAAAAAAACCCAAGACCCAGAGACCAATAGCGACGCTCTTGTTTGCCGTGTTGACGAGAACGGTGTATGGTCCAGCAAATATGCCGGTACCGATCATTTTATTGATGATTAAGGCCGCCACATCTGCTCTTCCTAGCGTTCGGGTAAGCGGGGTCATGGGATTTGGCGCTCCAGTGTCGCCTGGGTCGTTATTGACCCCTTCGCCATTGACTTCGGAGTGGAGCCCTCGTGAGGACCGGTCGGCAATGGCAGAACCATTCTGAGTAGATGTTATGCTCGTTGGGTTACTCGGGTTTTGCAATCTATCAAGTGGATATTCGTCATTTGATGATCGGCCAGACACAATGCTGGACTCAATTGACCGATCGTCATTCATAGCGGCATAAATTCAGTGACGCGGATAAGATGGCGTCTCTTCGATACTATGGAAGTTAGGGTGTCGCCTTCTCTTATAAGGCTCACAATGGTAATGACCACCGGGAAGCACATTCTTTCAGGGGACAGACTTGAATGTGCTTGCAAGGGATGACAGAAGTGCAGCCTTGCATCTTTCAGATCTGGACCGTATCACAGAGCCTGACCTGCCACACCTTGCTACTGAAAGTATGTGGTTTATTGGTGTCACCACTTAGGCAACCATAGGTTGCCTTACGATAGCCTGCTTGAACTGGTTAGGCGCTCTCCGCGTTGACAGGGTTAGACGCAAGCCTGGGTAATCAGCCTCAGCAGCATACCCAATGGTGACTGAAGTTCTTATCTTGCTGAAATTTGGGGAACCGATCCAGCAAGTGTATTGTTTCTTGGCAGCATTGGAAAGTGCATTCCTGAGGCTGGAACACCAAGGGGGCTGGGACCTCCTGCCCGTCGCCCTGAAAAATAAGACAACTTGCGCCCGTCTTCCAGCCATCTGATGCCCCCTTGCAGATGGATTCGATACGCTGAGACCGACCAGCTTTTTCTCGACCCCCATAGTTGAACTTGGTATTCATCCGTCCCCAAGTACCCCGACAAAAACCATAACGGGAGATCTTTTCATCAGGCCAGCGCTCTCTCTCGGCCGAGCTACTGTACCGTCATTAATGACGGCTCTCCGCATGGATGACCAAGAACGACACAAGGCTTCTGAGCTTCTTCTTCGGCAAGCAGCTGCCGCTGATTGCAATAATGGCAAAATTCTCGCAGAGATTGAAGTCTGGGCCAAGAGGGATGGCCTGTTACTGAATCAAAGACCAAACGACAATATCGAATCGCAACAGAAGCGTAGTCTTCTGCCCACAAGAGACCTTTACGCAAAGCTCCGACAGCCAGCATCTTGGAGTCATGTCGGTTGCAGCTGCAGCCTTTGTCGACCCGACGGTGGCAAGAATACCGCTGGCAAGTACAACGATGATGATGATGTGATGAAAACACTCATCACACTTGTTCTGTGTGGTTGCCTATTTATCTTCCATGAGGCAACCCATGGTCGACGTTTCAAAAGCCTTGATGATTTCATCACGAATTGTGAGGATGACAGTGCCGTGCATAAGCGACTCTTTGGGCGAAGTAGCGTTCCTCCCGAAGATTGCAAACACGGAATCTTCGGAGATGACATCAAGATCCTCAAGGATGCTTGTGTTCATTGTCAATGGAAGGCCTTCAAGAGCGCCGTCAATCTCAAGAAGCGAGTTGTGGATGTGTACCAAATCCAGGAGACTAAGGAGTGGGAAGGCGTACCTGATCTTACGTTCAAAAACATGCCATTCATACAGGAAACCACTCCCTACGTGCAAAATAATGCGGGTAATCCTGTCTTGTACGCTTGCAAGGTACATCCCGAGTATATAACCACACATCAATGGCAGGTAAGAGGCCCCCGCATTAGCCCGTAATTTGACCGTTTATTGATGTGACGAAAATTTAGGGAAAAGAGCTATTTCGCAAAGTGTATCATTACCTATCGACAGAAGACGCTCAATGTATCGAAACGGCCAAGCGTGAAGCGGAAATTGCGTTCAAGATGTGGAAGCGTCGAACGAATGTCGCGGAGCTTTTGTTTGCCTTCTCATACAAAGACTCAGAATATGAGTACGTGGAGTTGGTCTACCCCCGTTATCTTTGCAATCTGGGAGAAATATTTGCTGGATCCTCTTCCTTCAAGCTCCAAGGTAACTGGGATAATCAAGAGTCAAGACAAGCAAGCACTACCTCGCTCCATCGAGAGCTAGTCGCTGATGGAAGATGGACAATGATCATGGGAATCGTTCAGGCAGTGGCTGAATTGCATCACGCAATAAAAAAAGGGCGTATAAAATGTCTTGCCCATATGGACATAAAGCCAGCAAACATTTTGGTCAAACAACACGAAGGATCTCAAGGGACTCAGACGCTGCTACTTTCGGATTTTGGCCACGCAGCAAAACTCACCAGACAGAACGCCACTGCAGACTATGCCCCACCACCTCCGATTGTCGGAAACGCTAAGCCTGCAGCAATGACTGCATACGACGTGTGGTCCATGGGGTGTGTGCTGCTTCAAATGTTGGTTTATATTGATGGAGGAAAGGAAAAATATGAAGAATTCAACTCTGGCCGGCGAACGGGGCAGAGTCATGATGCAGCCTTCTGGCAGAAAAACCCGCAAGACAAAACGGCGGTCCTCCGGCAAGAGGTAAACAACAAATTCAGTGATTTGGAGAGCAGAACTGGTCCTCAAACAAGGAAGGCCATCGAAGTGATCAGGGAAATGCTGAGTATCGGAGCGGTTGATCGACCAGACATGGAAACGTGCCAGTTACGATTTACGAGACTTGAAGATCCCCGGGGAAAAGAATTGATGAAATGCAATTCTGATAGGTGGGACATTGTCTACAGGCCTTCTGAAGACGAGAAGACGACACCAATCAACATCGCTGTCTATCGAGACTCACAAAGCCAACTACAGAAGATAGAAGGCAGTTCGAAAGAAGAGGAGTCTATCAGATTGGTCATTCGGTATGCAGAATGGGGAAATGGGCCTTCGTTTCCAAACACCACCACACGAGCAACAGCCTGGTTCATACCCCAAGCCTTTTTTGACAGGAATGGACCGCCAGGTCATCCATATCCTTGTCGGCTTAAAGGCTTGCACGAGGAAGGAATCTTTTATTTCAATAGTAGGAAAGAGTATTTGCTGTTCATGGGACTGATGACATATCATACGGTCCTTTCACCAAAGGTTGGGGATGTTTCCAAGCACGAAGGTCTTAATTTCGCCATCCAGGACTGCTGGGTGAAGGAATGTAACCTTGGAGGCCCCACACATGACTTCAAAGGTGGGAGGGTACAGCTGTGGAAACTTTTGAAAGAAGAAGAGTACAACAAACGTTATGAACGACAGGCAAACCCAACATGGAACCCAGGAACTCAAAGAACGATACCGTCGGGCTACAAAATGGTCATCTTTACAACAAGAGCGAATACGGATGAGAAGGTTTGCGTGGTAATTGACATTGGCCGGCCGAGCTGGAAACTCCTCATTGATCGAAACAAAAATAGGAGTTTTGACTTGCAACGCAAAGCAAGAATGGGGGACAATTATATCAAAGGATGTATCTTCGGGCCGATTTGCTCAACGCCTGCGTTATGGCAACCGTATCCTGGGGTTCCCATCGACCCACGCGAGCTTGATTCTGAGAAGCACGAAAAGCGGTTTAAGCAGGTTCACATCGAACTGGAAGAAGAGCATGGCGCCACAGGTAACAAGATAATTCCAGTCTCTCGAGAAAGCATATTCACTGCTTAACTAACTCTCCAACAGATAGACAGCACATCCGAGAAATATTGGAGGGAGAGTTAGGGTCTAAAGTATATGTGTAGCTAGAAGCTCAACACCCCGTTTCATAAACGTACTGGAATTGTGTCTTGAGCGTGGTTTTCAACGGTTGGATGAGAATTTGTGGCAGTTCTAGTCCCTGATTACATGTATTCACATGCGCGTCCTTCGTCTAAAACTTGTTCATGAGGCATGGTTTCTCGGCAAACCATGCTGTCTGTTCTCTTTGTTCTCAAAGAAATTAAATCATTTAATAATCCAGAACCAAATAATATAGTAGCGATGTTTGTTGTTGATGCTCAACGCTTGTAACCGGCAAATTCTCCATGTCCAGACCGGGGTCGAGCGTGGTCAACAGCATGCCTAACGGCTCAAAACGTTGGATTCACTATTCAATAAAGCCAATTAGAGTAGGTAGCTTGCACAGAAAGAAGCTAGATTACACCTGTATATTCCGAATAGACAGCTGGATCATCTTCTCTATAGGTGTTGGAGGTCTGGGTACTAAAGTGAGAACTGAAATACGCTGATGCCTTCCTGTTAGATCCTAGTTAGTGATCATAAAAAGGTGTCACGTAACAAAACGATATCGTTAGTTACAGGCAGTAACTAACGCCTTATATATCTCGTGACAAAAGGCTACCCCTTTCCCACCGCGCGCGCTGCTCACTGGAGTCTTGCATGCTGCTCCTTCACGTTGCCCCGGCAATACGCCTACTTGAAGATCGCTCTTGTCTTTCACTATGTGATCACTCCCGCCACACCATGATTCCTTTCTCATAAAGCCCCGTCATTATTCCCAGACCCAGGCCTGCGTCCCGTGCAGCCGAGGAGCTGGACCCGAACTCTCCCACGGTCGAATACAAGGTCTTCAGCCCACCCTCAGGCGTCCACTCACTGACCCAACTCGGGGCAGTCCCAACATGGCAATCGCCAATCATGGAAGATTTTTTCAAGCAGGCTTGGCGGGCCTTCACCATTGCCTCTAGACTGGGTGGGTGAGGATGACCTGCAATAATGAGCACACCCCTCTGGTCCGTTGCCAAGTTGTCCGGCATGAACGGTACGTCAACCTTTGATGCCAACTCGAGTGCTCTGTCGGGTCGGATATGGTAAAGGCGGACTTGACACGAGCTAGTTGATGCTACCGCCAGCATTGAATCGTTTAGTAGGGTGACTCCATTCGCATACGGAAGTCTCGCGACAGACCGCAGGGTGACCGATAGATTACTGTGCAAACGCATGTGCACGATACCCCCCAATGGGAACCCACCGTAGGTCTCCACTTTGGCAAGTATACGGTGATCCCTGATCCGGAATAAATGGTCGTTGGTGAGAAAGACTTCGGCTTCGTTCAGAGCGACAATGGAGTTGGGCGATCTGATCAACGGATCAATAATCGTCTTGATGTGTCTGGCTGTCGGCGGCTGCGAGGCGGTTTCCAATGCGAATACCTCGACCCGGGGACCATCAAAGTGATGGTTGGAGACGAACAGTCGCCCACTGGCTCTGTGGTACTCTATACCGAGAGGATGGAATTTCGAAACTTCTGGAAAATCGAGCAGCTTGACACGAGAAAGTGCGTTTGGCTGATGTGCGGCTGCATCAGCATACTGATATACATAGAGTGCTCCAGGTGGAATGGCCGAAAAGGGCTTGGTGAACGTCCCCATGACTGTGTTCCAAAGATCTCGTCCAGGGTCGCAGCTGAGGATCACCAGGCCATCTTCTTCCACCATGAGAGCGTCTTCGCAATTTCTCAACTCATCACGGAACTTCAGCTCGTATTTTGAAAATGCCTTGAACTCCCTCAGCTTGCTGGGCGAGTTGGTCCAGAGAAATGACAGAGCCCTTATACGGGTAGACATGTAAGGGTATAAGGCTGCTAGAAGAATCACCACCTTTGCTCAAATTTTCTTGTCAGCACGTAAGGCTTCAGCTGCATTCATGCCACCAACCCAGATGCATTCGGGGAATGGACATTGTGCTGGACTTACCGTTGCAGCTCCAAATCCCAACCACCGATTCTTTTGCATTGTAGTGAACGATGAGATATCGTGAAGGGATGCAACGAAGTGGTAGCTATAACTGCGTGTATTGCTTCTATCGAAGGTGAAGGAGGAAGAAAGTCTGTCAGCAATGGTGAGATGCTGACGAAGGTGAAGAGCTACGATGCTGGCTGACCAAGGGATGCTGATGGTCACGTGACCGTTGAGCCTCAACAGATATCGGGGACTTACGCAACTTTCCCGGCAACTACCCGGATTCTTGAATTGGGCTCGAGATGTCTGTCAATAGTCATTTTTGAGAGTAACCTGTCGCCGCTACTGGCCGTCTTAGTCTGTGGATTGTAATGCGTGATGCTGAAAGGCATTTACCAAATCCGAGGCGGGGCTGGGTACTTCCACACCACAGCAACTTCAGCTGCACCCACGATGACGACCCTATACTCCTTCGCAAGTTTTTATGCGACAACAAACACAATAGGGGATTCCGGAGTCTTTGCATCCATACCGCTGCAAGAGTTGAGCATCTAATCCTCTGACACAGGCCCGACTTTCGACCCATCAGACTTCTAAAACAAACTTAAGATTATGCAGCTGGTGTCGACGCTGCAAATCAAGTACGTCAAACTGGGCTCCGGCCTCTCAGAGTGTTGGAAAAGGTGACCACAGAGGTGGCAGCGAGAATGGCAGCGACCCAGGCGTCGACCGATGACGGATGTCCTTCACGACATATTATTGCACCATCCATCTCCCTATTATGCAGCAGCCTTTAAACGTCACCTCTAGGTATACAACTTCAAGTCGCAATAATAGTCTGTATTTTTACTGTAATGACTGACTATAAGAGTAAGGATACCCATGCCGTTTTCTGTAGCGAACGTAGTCTCCTTCTGATATTGATTGCCTTCCCCCTATGCCTAGAATCTTGGAGGCAATCAATCCAGACCTCTGCGGGTACTTTAAATCATAGTACCATAGTTTAGTCTGATCAGGCGTGCTTTCTTAAGTGAGCGTACAAGCCAGAGAGCTGTAAATCCATACATAAGCGCCTCCTCCCAACATATAGGCTGTACAGTTTGCCCTCCTTGCAGTCCCCTGGTCTACGTCGTTGTTCCATCATTTGCATTAAACTTTAGTCGCGTCTGCTAAGGTATCCGCATATTTCTTAAGATATTTGCCTACCACAGAATCTGAAAAGATGTCAGGGTCTGATTCTGCATTGATTAAATCTTTGGGGACTGTGCTTACAGATACCATCGGCCTTACCCAGCTCGAGAGCCATGTACTCGGGGATGTCTGTGTCTTTTGCACCACTCTCGAGCCACTTCTTGATCTCTACAGCGTCATCTTGGCAATACTTCCAGGCAGTATTGATGACACCAACAACATTAGCAACGTCGTTAGCCAGCGTCACGCCAAGGGCTTTGAGCTCCGACCGGGATTGCTGGATGGCTTGAAGTTGAGTGTTGAGGTTCTTTTTCTCGGTTTCTTTCGCCTCGATCTCTTTCTTGATAGCTTCAAACCATGAATGTCAGTGTTACACTCTGTCGAAGCAAGTTTGGACCTCTCCTTCTGCCGGATGACGCACCTGAAGATCTGAAAGCCATGCCAGTAATGGATCCGACGGTACCAAGGGCGAAGAAAATGCCGATACCAATCACGAGTGGTGCGAACGGCCCTGCACAAGCAGCGCCTACAGCCAGAGCTGGAAGCGCAACGCCGGCAACACCACCAACAGCAAACATCGCCGTGGCGAGCTTCGCAAGCTCCTTTTGAAGGTCAGCAATCTCGTCATTCAGTCGCTTTATTTGCCCTGTCAAATCTCCTTCTTTCTTAGACGCCCAGACATCGAATCGGCTTGTATAGGTTGTCAGTTCGGTGAGAAAATCGCTGAAATCTTTATGAATTCCTGCAGCTTTCGTTTCCAGGTCCTCGGCTTCCTAGAGAAATACTATAAGTCACTGATGCAACTTTTACTATGTCACGATACCAACCTTGATAAATTCAGCAATCTTGTCCTTCTTCTTTTCAACTGGATAGGTGGGACCAGAAGCAAAGGGAACGATAACGGTATCAAAGCCTGTGTCGTCAATCAATGTCATTTCAGTCTATTGCAAAGAATTACGGCTTCACACATACGGTCAGCCTGCTGTGAGACCTTGATGGCAGAGAGACGGCTGGCGTCGAGAAGTTCCTGGTATCTCTAATGATTTCATGATCAGATAACCACAATCTTGTCAATGGAGGATTCATAGGATAGTACCTTTTCCAGTCCCACAAAGTCTTTCGACAGATCCTTGGACTCTTGGGAATCATCCTGGACCGCGATTGCTGAAAGCTTCTGGGAAACAGCTGAGAAGTCTTTGCCAACTTTGTTGCACAGCTTGGCGCTTTGCTCAGCGTTCCATTCGAGGTGGCTCGCTGCCTGAGAGAAGCCCTGCGCAAACCCCTCTCGGAATTTCTTCTCCTGAGTTGGGTCAAGGTTCAGCGTCTTGGTATTGTTAGACATGGAGATGAGGATAGCTTTCTCATCTTCGGGGAGGCCGTCGAGCGTCTTCTGGAGGACATTGAAAGATGGGTCCGTCTTGACGCTAGCGTCAATCTTGCTGATGATGGATTCGTAGGATGGGGGAGCGTCAATAGCCATGGTAGCTGGTGGTAAACTGGAGAGGTTTTGATAGTTTTACAATCGCAATTATGGTTTGAAATGGGAGATTGTGATGGGAATGAGACTGGGACAGGATGAGGCCGGTCCCAGGCTCCTTATTATATACAACAATACTAACTGCGCCTGTCAAGCCCGCCTTCCCTCTCCCCATCCCATAGGCAATAATACGAGGCTTCCTCGCATGCTTGAATGCTAGATGATTGGACCTTAAACGACGAACTGCGCAGAAGGGGAAGACAACAGGTAACGCCTTGTCAACAACTTACGCATAGCCGTATTGACTTATTCGGGTGAGTTCTCAGTGTTTAGTTCCGACGAGGTCTAGCTCTGTGAGCATGTGCTTGCCTCCATCCGTCTTGCGTTGCGTCAGTCATCCACTTATAAGACGACTGACTTATATGCGTTGGTTTAGACCAAAAGACAAATCAATTATTTTAGGTATAGTGCAACCTAAAGACCAAAATTGATTTATTAATGCCCGCTAGGCATTGGTAGTATAGTCAAGACTTAGCGATGGAAAGTTCATCCTCGTTCCGTTGACCAATAATGAGTCGGCCACCTCTTGGATCAGCTGAAATTGTTCTATCTTATGACGCGCCTGCCACCTCCGAGACACTCCACGGTGTAGGACCAATCAGACTGACTTATTTCAGACCTCCCGCAACATAGCAGCTAATCGCCAGTTTGATATAAACATTTGCAATCGGAGTCTCGTAATGGTCACTGCAATCCGAGCTACTCACTGAGCTAAATAAGGGCAATATTATTGATCTTGTGACGTTATACCTGGTCTAGAGCAATTAGGCGTAAGCGGTGCCCATCCAGAGCTAGAACTACTACCTCCTGTCTGCTGGTTGCAGTAGAACCTTTGCCAGTATAACATAATCATTATAAATCTCTATTTCTACTAGACTACAGACAAGGAGTAAGGCAAACATACTATTTATTAGGTTCTGCCTTGTTCGTTTTGGCCCGCCATATCCGTCACGGAAGTTCCGCCACCCGTTAAGGACGCTAAAATGTGGTGAGACCTTTCCGCCACGCCTCCCGGCTGCGGTCCGCCTGCCCCATATTCACCCATACTAGCTAAGCTTCCGCACACTCGCACAGTGTATGTGCGTACGGTAGCAGGATCACAACCTTTCACCTTATTTGAGCCCATCATCTTACACGTCTTTAGCCGAAAACAGTATCAGAATCCCCCTTAACCGCATACGTATCTATTGATGCCTCCTAGCATAGAAAACGCGCCCGCCTGTGAGAACTACTTGGCCTTAAGCACGGAGCGAGGTCTATTACTCGGGCTACGGACTCCCGAGGTCGACATTGGCGCCGCGGCCGGTCGTATCAGCCCTTCTCGTACCAGTGACAAGCATTGCTGTTGAAGTAGAGTCGACGGCGACGCTGTCCGGGATCTTGTCTTCCGCGCCAGTGATGAGCAAAGTCCGGGCCGTGTCGGCCCGCGCTAGCGACCCAGAGGCTGCGGCAGGGAACGTGACGGCAGGCAGTCGAGCAGGACCAGCCTTGTGATTTTGTCCGGGTGGTCCAGGGCGAAGCGCGTAGCGACCAGGGAGCCCATGGAGTGACCGAACAGTACGGCCCCGCCTTCGATGCTACCGATGGTCGTGCTGTCTCAACTCGGGATTCTTGAGTCTAGATAAGGTACATGGTTATCGGCTAGCTGTTACTGAGAATTCCGGTGTACATATTCTGTCCATGTACGTATTTATATCAATTTACTGCTCAGAGTTCCTTCCACATATGTTGCGTGACAGGGGCAGTGACCTAAGCGAATATTAATAGGTAGCCAATAATAAGAGCAATTTAGGCGTATTTTATGCACAGTGAGAAAGAAAAAGAAGCCATCACGGGCTGCCTGATTGAAAGGCAAGATGACTGGGCCATTGCCACGTTGAACAAACGCTGTACGGTGGTGGGGGAGTTCGTTGGAGATGACAGCGGCTGCCAATCCGATAACAAAACATGACTGAGCGCCCTTGGCTATAAAATGGAATGCATGGCGATTTATAGCACCCATGTCAACGGAAATACGAGAGACACATGGTATTTTCTTTGATTCTCGGTTGATTTATGAAATCTTCAATACACCTGCAGGATTGGAGACGTCACGGCCATCGTGGAGATGGATTCTAGATTTCCACAACCCAGAAGAACCTTGGTTTGACTAGGGGAGTTAGTAAAAGGAAATTGGTGCATTTACGAGAAGATGTCCAAATATTGATCCACGTAGTGGACTGTACGAGTCTCTTGGTCTTGTCCTGTTGTTCCCTCCTAGTGCTCAAAATTACTACACGCGATGAGTGCTATTTTGGCAGATAAGAAGCCAAATCCATATCACCGCCGACCCAAATGCTGTTCCCTCATCATGTTCCTCACAATCCAAACGATACTTGTAGGCTTGCTGGCAAGCGTCATTGTGAATAGCTTCATCTGGGGAGCAGAAGAAGCATGATACCACCCGACGTGCAAAGTGGGCCATACACATCTCATCAGCTTCGTCATATTTATGATACATTTAGTATTGGTTAAATGCCTGTTTTCTATCGTCTGAGGGAGGATTATAAGTGCTTGGCGACAACCTCCCGGAGTCGCCTGGTCCGACCATACCGAGGATCCATGCCGAAAGACATATAATAGTATCCACATAAGTAACCCGCCCCACTCATCTAGGTATAACCTGCGCTTCGCTAGTTTTCCCAGGCACAGCACTGCTCTTTTGTTGCGTTTTATTAATTTATATCAAACTTGACATAGGTCCTGAAACATGGAGGTCCCTTTCCTGAATCATACACGTATTTGTCTTGGCATCACTTTATAAAGCAATCCCACGACGGCTTTCCTCTATCAGTCGCTTCTACCATTTCAATCTCAAACATTATAAATCATTACATTCCCTTACAATGCAGTTCTTTCAGCTACTACTTGCACTTGCAGCTACAGCTGCGGCACAACAAGGCTGCCTAGGCGTACCTAACACCGACGGATTTACGGGTGTATTTACAACTAGGCTGATCCAATCCAATGCAACAAACGACTTTCATGCAAATGATATGAACTACAGGCGACCCACAGCAACCGACGATGGACTTGTTACTCTAAGCAACACAGACAACCCCAAAACTTCTATTTTTTGCCTCCAGCCCGGCGATGCTACCCCTGAACAATGTCTCATGGTTGCCAGCGACCAAACGTGCACAGCTCCCTTGGCCCTCCCTAATGTGGCAGGCTTCTCTATCTTTAATAAGAATTCTTGATGTAAGGATATCATTACTCTAGTCATAGCTTTCTTATATAGGTATGCATGCTAACATTATGTTCCCAGTCTGAACATATTCTTGGACGCTGGAGGACTGGCTTCTTATAGCTTTAGGCCGTGGTCCCGCACACTTTGCAAGCAGTATCATGCAGCCAGACTTCCATGCGAGAACTCTTGTCGTTTTATCGTTATTTCGCTGCTCCTGGCTTATATACCCAAGAAACACAAGGTCGACTGATTGTCCTTAAGCGTGCATTTCCAAACATCTGTGGATAGGACTTTGCGACGGGACATGCAAAGGTCAAGATTTGCCTGCTCTAGCGATGGAGTGGGGACTGGTGGGCAGCAAGATCATCTTGAAAACAGATACCATGCATACGTGTCAAAATTTTGAAAGAATTCATGCATGGGCAGCAAAGAGACAGAAAAGGTTTGAGGATATACAGATCATTGAGAACGGCACTTGTTTTGTTGTTGATTGAGATAGTGCAAAGCTCTTAGAGACACAATTGATTTGCGTTTCATCCGAGATGTCTCTCACTTTCATGAAGGGTTTTGTCTACAGCAGAGTGTCTTTTAAACGCCATGTTGTTCACTAATAATACAGGTTGACCCTGTCAGATCCAATGAGCCCTTTTGATCAAGGCATTATGGGTGCACGTGTTCAGAATGACGGCTTGCACAATGCATCACATTTCAGAGTATCACAGCTTTGCACGCTCAGCTTTTCTGGAATACACAACAGTTTCATTAAACATTCGCTATTCCACATTAATTTGGTTAACCATATTTAATCCATGACGAACCTGGGTTTGCCATGTAGTCACCTCAGGGCCTCCCTCATAAAATGGTTTTGTGTCCGGTTGCCGTCCCAGAAACTCTCTCAAAATCTCCAGCTCTAGCCAACTCCCACCCTTTCCAAGTGCAAGGCGCCGATAGTTAAGGCCCGCCTCTCGGTTTAGTGTATCTGTTTTGAACTTCTCCTGGAACATGTCTGCGGAGTAGACCTTGGACCTATTCGATTTCGTCAGTAGTTACTCGTTTGAAGGGAACTCTGCACTTGGTGGAAGAGCCCATACTATAAGTAGTTATAATAACCAGTGTCATACTCTTGAGTCGCGTGCTGGAAGTTCGCCTGACCATGACTCCACTCATCCCCTTTCCCAAGGGATGAGAGCGTCTCAAGCGGAAAGACCTCGCGTTTTAGCTTACTGTACGTTGCCGTCATATTCATAGTCTCGATGCTACTATAATTTTCCTCAATTCCTCCATGCAATTTGAGGCCGATGATTCCAATTGCTAATTGGTTGAGATTTGCCAAGGCTATGTTACGCTCTTGGCAGAGCGAAGACGTGCGACTTCGTCCTTCAAGATGTGCTGGGGAGGCCTCGCAGTGCTTCCAGATCTCGATGTGAAGATCTTTTGATAATCCGGAGATAGATAGTCGTAGTGTCAATTTACTCAGATTTACAGTAATGGATAGAACATCGAACCAATTCTCCAACGTCTGACTTGGAGCCTCACCAAAGTCTACAGATGTGCCATCCACACCGCTGAAACGGGAACAAGTGGTCTTTGGAAACAGGTCATGGATTCTATGACCGAGTTCGTGGAATAGTGTTTGACGTCGCCGTGTCTCAACAGACATGGCCGCGAGGCAGTCGGTCTGGAGAAACCACAGAACAAGGCCGTGGAGGGTCACTGCCGCGTACCATCTCTGCGAGTAAAGCCCTGGAAATTATCGACGAGTGTCGTAGTACGCAGGTCTTAAAACACTTGCTTGAATGAGGCTGAACGCGGTCGGGTTCTTCATTTTCTCATTGCGATGTTAAAGGTCGAGTTAGTAGTACCCAAGGACCTCGCCTCCGAGTTCTTCGCTATGCCAGGCGAGAAAAACTTCAACGACTTCATGCCAGAGAGAGTGATCAATTGTGATTTGGAGATGCACAATGAAAAGACGCGTTGCAACATTCCCAAAAGGCCATCGACCATGTGTTCCAATGGTAAATACTCGCTGATTTTTGTCATTATCAACTGAATGCTGTTTCCGCTGCAAAAGGCTACTACAGTATGGCTGGTCCCAGACAAAGTAAGGCCCACCAAAACTTTGTCCGCGAGACTCTAAGTCATTTTTCTTAACCACTTTTTACCTTTGAACTTCAGCGTTTTCTCTTGCGCCTATTTTTCCTTGCAGACTTTTGAAAAAATGGCGAACGACCTCTGGTGACCCGGCCATCTTATCTTCGATACGAAATGCCGCATGGCTCGTGTATGCAAGCAGCCAGGCCGCTTTGTCTCGGATAGCTACGATTTCCTTAAATATATCAACGTTTTGTGGCAAACATAAAGGCGCTTTCTAGTCTGTTCGCTTTTGGCGTATTGGAGTGCTGTGCGAAAGTCGGGATGAGGAACGATGACTTGCACTTTTCCCTTGTTCTCACCCATACTCTGAACCATTCCATCCAGAGTCTCGCTTGGGAGCCCATCCGACTCTTCTCTTTTGAGCCAGACTCTCGTTTCTGCCTCCTTAACGTTGTTCAGAAAATGAGCCACAAGGTAGTTGAGGCGTTCCTGGATTGTCACAAATTGATATTTCCCCTCCGGCGACAGCTTCAGGCCATTGCTGATAAACATCTTGTGCACTCTTTGAAGAAAGTAGCGGGACTCCAGGGCGACTTGCTCATCGAGAATGAGTATGGCATTGATGAGCTTAAACGTGTCCTCGTTCAGGGTTACCTCGGCTGCGAAGTCATCCAGAAGACATACACCCGGCCATCCTCGAAGCTTCCCTCAGATCGACATTTAGCGAAGCGACGTTGTAGAAGCGCAGTAGACGGGACTTCAGAAGTAATTCGTTCTCGGCGTGTGCCCAAAGGAGCATTACGGTCTTGGGCGGTGCATGGATAGACGAGACACTTTCAACAATCCTTTGATGAGCCATTCTCATGCGATTTATGAGACGTGTCACATCCTCCAGAATTGAAGAGGCATTTGTTGCAATTTGTGGGGGAAGCTGATCGGGCAGCGTTTCAAAGAATAAGGTTCTTATGGTCAGCGATTGTCGTAGATGATCACAATGGGCGATGTTCTGGTCTGAGGGGGATGACCTGTGCCAGACCGATGGGCACAAGGCCGGGTGCTTCCAGTGTATTTTAGTGGAAGACTTATTAATGCACGACGAGGTGAAGTTCCCATCCCTACCTGGAGTTGCATTTCCCTCACATAAGCCACTTGGCATCCAACTTACGGCATGGCTTACGGTATTCTCTTCTGATTACAAATCTAAACTTTATTCAAAGAGTGCGATTGAGATTCGTTGATTGAAGTTCATGGAGGAACTTCTCAAAGTCTAATATTGGTCCGAAACACTTCTTTAACTCTTGTTATGCGCATAGCGGCATCTTGAAGGAAATCCAGAATGTCATGCTGGACATCACTGAATTTTTTAATTTCAACACGCTGACAATAATCAAGCCGTCGATTTACTCAACTAGTTCTCGGCCTTCAGCCTGATAGGTAATATGTATGGAGGTAGCGGGCAGATTTCTTCTTGCCTGATTGTTCTGTCACTACATGTATGTAGCCTGCCAAGCAATTGACGCATCATCCAAAGACTATCGCGCAACAACTGTCCTACAGCATTATATGATTATATTAAAAGCACATTGTACATGTGTGTATCATGCAGAGTGATTTAAGCGTTGCCGTACAGTTCTAGCTGGGTGCAAAGAGCCATCCGGAAACCATTTAAAAACATCTCCTCGATGTCAAGTCTCTCATACATCCACAGACTCCATATATGTGACTTATCCGGTCCTTGCAATCCAACATCTTTTTCATTTCCCTTAGTTACGGCCCTAGAATCTCTCACAGAGCCTTTCCTCAAAAGCATTGCCGATTCTATAAGTCCGGTCACCTTGCCCGACACCAAATTTCCTAACAATGTTTTCGCCAAAGCAGCCAATCTTCGACACCTATGGTTGTGGTCACATATCACTGCTACCCTCGCGGCCTTAATATGGGTTCTTGCCTTGGCCATTGTATGGACTACCCAGTCATCCTGTCGTCACCCTTCCATACACCCCAAAAACGCAAAAGCCGACGGCAAATTTGTCGCCACATCTTCATACTTAACTTGTAATACAACTACTGCAGAAGCTAAAAGGCTGGGGTATCACTAGAATAATCTCAGCAATCACTGGGTCCCAGCTAATTGCATGGACGAAGAAGCAGTCAAGGAGTACCATAGTGATGGGTCTTGGCACGGATTCTTGGGTGAAAGGAGGACCAAGCTCCTAAGCATAGAAGAAATGTCTAACATGGATGTCTACTAAACTTCGGAAAGGGACCATATCGTCCACTGTGCCATGCTTTGGCGAAAGCAGTTTCGGGCATTTGCCGAGGAGCGAGTAGCGATGAACACCATTATCGCAGATAAAGACCATACAGAGGGAGCATCACTCTCAGTTCTTGGTAAATATGATAGAGAAAGCTCCTGTTTACAGAAACATGCCAATCAAGACATTCGTAGGTCATGCAGGTTGTTGGGTTAAAGAAGGGCAGTACGGGGTTCGCCAGCTTGTAGTTTGATTGAATTGAAAACGGTAAGAACCAATAACTTACAAGATAGGAAATGGTCATCTACGTGTTCGAGAGCCTGAGTTGCCTCTCTTTTCTGGACAGAGGCTATTCGCAATATGTCTGTGAACTGCTTGGGTTTACGAATAATTTCTCAAGTCGAAACTAAGGACTACCAAAGCATGGAGCAGGTGGCTGTGTGGGAAAAGCCCTAAGAAATCAACACCTGTCATCTAGGAATATAAACTTAAAAAGGGCCAAAGTTTATCTACCTAACCTATCCGTAGTGTGTATACGGATGTCAGCACCCGTACGGTCAATCCCATTTGTGCAGAGTTATGCAAGCTCATACCATGCACCGGGTATCTTAGCACAAACAGGGCCAAGGCGGCCGGGTACTCTTGTTTCATTGCATAAGTCACTCGCATGCAATAATAATTTCCGTGTCTCTCGAGATCCCCGCCTATACCAACTAATTCAGTGATGCAACCAAGCCAGGGTATATAGTGTTAATTGACTAAACGGAACGAAAGGGAAATGCAAAATCCTGTAATATAATCACGCAGCTTGCTCGTCAATATGCTGCGTCGACACACAGAAGTCGATGCGTGGTCCCAACTAGTGAAACAGAGTTGAAGGTCCAGCTGCCCAGGATCCGGTTTTTGATAGGCAATGAGTTCGACTCCATCTTCCTCGACGGCCCGACGGAATGCCCCGCAGGGCTCGGCATCCTGGTACTGTTCGCCGGCCAGGAGCCCTACTAATGCTGTTTCGGCAGCAACGACACGACCATTGAGGACAACATGGGGCGCATCACAGTGGTAATAGGAGAAAATTTAGGAAGAGAAACAATTGAGGTAAAAAAAAATTAAACCAGATTAAATGCGAAGTATTCGGAGAAAAATGAATAGGGGATAGAAAATAACAAGAGAAAATGTCCGCGGATCTTAGTGAACATTCGGCAGCGCTAAATACCTTTCATAACCGGTAACCAAGTTCACCCATATGGTGTGAGTATCCGTATCTAGTAAGGTGAGGTAATACATAGCGCATTGGAGGGGCGTATGTAGCGTAGATAATCTTGATCAGCCGCTTATAACTTGTTCAACACATCTCCAGAGGTTTTCAATTATGAAAGGTGTTCGTTGGGTTAATGGGAAGAATGCCCGGAATGTTTTCCGAGAAATGAACCACCAAGCTACTCGGTAGTCACAATTTTCGCGTTCACAGATCACAAATACGTGGCTTCACACCTTACCTAGAAAAGACATGGGGCTCACTGTCTCATTCCATGAGGAGCTATAGTGGCTACTCTATCACTTGCCGAGGCGTCAGTTGAAGTCGGGAGGGCATAGCACAACAACAATCACCGTCACTTACAGTCGCCTCGTGGAACAAAGGAACGTCAGCAGATTATGGTATCTCCGCCAGGTACTTAGCCACTTCCTACAAGTCCCTTACGACTGGAATCGACGTTGGAGTGACGATCCGCACCGCATCCGGTCCATGCATGTGGATTAGATTCCCTTCACGTCGCTGATACCAGCCCTAAGAATTCAACACACTCTCTATCTTTACCGAATCCGGACAAACGACCTCGACCCAGGCCCAAGCCCATGGTTCTCGGCGAGCTTTTGCTCTTGTTTCTTATACTTTCGTGTTTCCGCCCCCCTCCCCCTCCCTTTCACTTCTTCTGCCTCAATCCATTCTAATGCTGCCTTAACATCGATGGCAGGGCCGCTGCGAATATATTTTGTACAGAAACGGCACCTTGCCAGCGGAATCACTTTCGTACAGCACATATTTGACTATACCAAACGCTCTCGCATAATAACTCGGATCCCTCGTCATCAAGATTTACAATATACGCAGTTTTGATTCAGTCACCCAGCTCCACCGCCACAAAAAGATGATCAGCACGACTATTCCTCGCATAACGCTAGAGAGAGCCGCAACAGTGTATTTGCCGACAGACACCAAGCAACCTCTTGTCATCGGACTGGCCGCGGCTTTCACAGCCATCATCATAATTTTTATGGGCATCAGAATATACATTCGAGGCTACCGAATGAGACGATCATGGAAGATCGATGACACGATGTTTATTTTATCCTCTGTCAGTTGAACATGACCCAATATGAATAGGCTTTGTTACCTTACTTATATTCGACCCAAGATTTTTACAATTGCCCAATGTGTGGCAGTACAACTCTGTAAGTGCATGATGGCGAGTTGTGTTTGTTGACTGACACGATGCTGATGTGATTGTATGGATCCAGCTGCTTCCCAGGGATTAGGGGCACACCTGTGGAGGTTACCATTCTCTACCTTGACGAGATTTACTGTGGTATGGAAATTTCGATTCAAAAACAACTATGTGTGTAATAGTACTGACGTACACTAAAGTACAGCTTCGTGCTGGTTTTGGCTTATAATATCTCCTTTAGCTTTATCAAAGCCACTTTTCTACTACAACACCGTCGAGCCTTCGGTCTACCTAGTATCATGCGGCTTTGCGATATTCTTCTAGGAATTATGTTGCTGATATCAGTGGCATTGTTAATTATGAATGGGGTCGCCATGAAGTCTTATCTGGCTGGGAATTTGCTTCTAACAGTCCAGAATATAGACAAAATTACCACAGTTACCTACATCACTGCGGGCGCACACCTTGTATCAGATATCGTTATCTTCATACTGCCTATGGTTGTTCTGTGGCCTGTACGCGTTACAAAAACGCAGAAAATCGGCCTTTATGCTAGCTTTGGAGTCGGTGTTTTGTAAGTGGCCACCGCTATTCTGTCAACAATTCTGCTATCTATTCATTATATGTATGGAAATTCTGACATCCCTTCTAGTACCATCGTCATATTAATCTTCAAAATTGTCAACATAAGCGAAACTTTCAGTTCACCCGATCCATCCTACCAAGTCGTTACAGCAACTGTTCTTGCAATTGCCGAGCCAACCTCTGCAATCGTTTTCGCATGTGCTCCGTTTATACGTCCACTCCTTCAGCGTGGCGGTGCGTCGAAAGACGGTAGCCACAGCTCTAGCAGACATTTAACAAGCACGAGCGGTAACCAAGCCGACCCAATGCGTCCCGAACGCAGTATGCAACCGCAGTCGCCCGAATGTCTGTCGATTCCAACAAGCCCTCAGATGGTTAGAATAATTGAGGCAGAAAGAAGCATTGATGGGGACATTGAAGACTACCATGCGGCCCTCTTTGTCGAGAGGCGCGGAAACAGCATGAATCCATTCACTACGCAACTATCTTCTCCCACAAAAGATTGACACGACAGTAAACGTGGGAGGATATTGATTTTAAGCCAATGTATCCTAATTCTCTTATGGCCAAGATACACATGTACTATATCTCTTTCATGGCCAAAGATTTTGCCAGTGTGTAACATACTTGCGTTCGTTCCGGGACGTCTGCGAAGCCGAAATCAACTCTTTCTAGGATTCTTAACCTAAAGATTCATAAGAGGGCTTACTTACGTGAACCCTATTAGGGTATTAGAACCACGATACTAAGGTATCTGTACAGAGAGATGGATGGCGTGGTACCTGTCACCAACTGACATGCCTAGAGCAGAGTGTGGCTACGTTCGTGATGGCGTTCTCCGAGTTTCCCATCACCAGGCATTAGTAATCACTATTGTACAGGGAAATAGTGATTTTCAGCGCTGGGCAATAGCGGGCAAGGTCCTGGCAATAAATCTATATATTGAGGCTTATATTTAGCGGTTAACCCTCCTTGGCCCCATCTCCATATCTAAGTTACCTATGTCATTCAATTTTTCTTCATGGTATCGACCACGCCCTTAAAGACACTTCGAGCATGCTGTTTTCCCGTCTAAGTTCTCCGCTAACATCCGTTCACTGAAATGGCTCGTCTGGTCCATGTAGGCATATACTCCATAGATGACATGCTTCAAACCCACAATAATTAACGCTGACAAGCAGAACGATAAAACATCTTAACCCCTTCATTCCCGCCGTACTGGATGCAATCTGATCCACAATGAAACCTGGGCCCATACCATAAATACCTTCTGCTTTCTCATCCAATCGTTGTTCGTGGTATTTTCAATGTCAAACTGCGACAACAGCCTCGCCACGACCAGTCTCATCTCCGTATAAGCCAGATTCTTCCCCATACAGTTTCTCGGCTCGAATAAGAAGGGCTGAGATACGTCCCGCTGGTCACCAGCGAACCCGGTCATCTTCTCCCGTCCAGCACTCGGGGATAAACTCCTCCGGGAGTGTCCAGTTCGCGGGGCTGTGGGACGCGGCGTCATGGGGGATGCCGACGGACATGCCTTCGAAGAGGAACTAGCCGTCGACAGTCGCGCCGCCGGGGGCGCAGTTCGGGTGTGCGGTTGAGGAGTAGGCGGGTAGATGCGTAAGGCTTTTTCGATGCAAGCAAGTAATTATCTGCAGTTGCCTACGGCGTCGAAGGCCATGTTGGAGGGGTAGGTAAAAGTTAATCAATAATGTAATTATTGCGTGCAACGAGGAAGTCCGTCTCCGGCTGCACGCCAAACTTCATGCCATATGTACTCATTATATACATTATTCACGTTACACTAGGCTAACGGTAATAGAAAAGGGCTTTATCATAAAGAGCTAGCACTTTGCGTAAAACTATTTTCGGATGTTAACAGAAGAACTTTATAGGTCAACCTTCCTATAACTCTCACGTGAACCGGGTTCATGCATTGACATCAGCTCCACGTTCTAATAAGAGAAGTGTCAAGGCCTCAGACCCGGATTCCACGGCCAACTGAATCTCTGTGATTGATATCAGTGTTGGAGCATAGTATAAGCTCTACGATCGACATCTCTCCTCCTTTTATCGCTGAGGACAAAGGTGCGCGGCCGGAATGACCTGTCTGGCTTGGGTCGGCTAGCTTCTGTAGGAAACATGCGACGATTTCCGTGCGACCGCATTCCGCAGCAAGATGCAGGGGCGTCTCCCCACTTTCATCTTTCAAAGAGGCGTTTGCTCCTTGTCTCAGAAGCAAATCGACTATCGGTTTATTGCCGCTTGCAACAGCTCGATGCAGAGCGGTCCGTCCGCGTACATGTTGAGGAGCCTGCATAGATGACGCCGTTTCTCCCCATGCCGTTTCGATTTCCCAGGCTGGATCTTCACCGAATTACTGTATGTCCTCTGCACTATCCGATTTTGGTGTCTCTTACGGTCTCTTTTATCGGTGTTTACAACCGTTTCATTCGCTCTTGAACTGGAAGTAACGTTTGTAGATTATTTGATCATTTTGTTGGTAGAATGACGCCACCTTCTGCCTGGAGCAAGGAGATGAGAAACACTGGTACTTGTGTTTGTGTCAAATCTGATCTTCTATATACGCTTTACCAGTCTCCATATCTCTGACCTGACCTTCTCTTGTAGTCTTGGTGTTTATGCCGTTGGTTGTACGTTGCAGAGTTCACAGCTTGGTTGCAGCTTGCACAATTGTTGACCATAGAGGCTTTTAGCAACTGATGGGTCTAATTTTAGTAGAACAGATTGCACTTGGCAATTTCAGAACTTCAAGAGGTCTGCTGTGTTACCTACTGACAGACCTTGGCCTACCGTCAATCTACCATCTTGAACGGGGTGTATGGAAAAGAACTGCGGCCTCCTTGCGAATAGTGGAACCTGATATAGTGAGGAGGTCAAGTACGAAGTGTAGTTCCGTTCTAGAAGACGGCTTCGGAAGTTAAATCCATTACATCGAAGAGTCGAAGCCGTCATTTCATGGAAATAAGCCCACAATACTGCTTGGATTTGGCGTGCTGGAAACGGAAGGTAGCAGTATTGTCACTGGCCCTGCTCGACGACGACCACAAATCGATTCAATGATGTTTAGTTTTCGAGTCTTAGGCTTCAAGACACGCATTGGTAGGCCTGCGAATGAGAGCATAGATTAGGCTGATGGCAACCTAGATGCATGTTGAAGGATGCTCCTCTAGGCCGGTTAGCTATCTATTATATCGTGGAGACCGAGATGATTGTCTGTTTGGCTTTTGTGACAGAACGATGCTTATCTATACTTGTTGATCCCAAGCAGAGCGACTGGAGCTGAGGCGAAGCTGGAACGGAAGGGGTGATGCTCTGTATTACTATTGAGAACTCTGCCCAAGCTGCTCTCTTTTGGCGAGAAGATGTCAGCGAGACCGCACCTTGACCAGAGAACTTGAAACTTTTCAGCACACCGAGTCACTGAATAGATAATACCTGGGAAACTTTGATTGATTCGCGGTACTTCTTGATATCGGAGAAGAGGCAGAGTGAGGGTGGGGTGAGAAGCGACATGAATATGTCGATCCGATAATGAATGGCTATACGGCAGGGCTAGTTATAAATTACACCCTGTGTCTCTACTCATGTTGGAATATGAAGACTTGCCAGGCTGGATGTGTTCCATAGGTACTTTGTGTTGTTTGGCGGGTATACTTGTTGACTTATTTGGTTATTTTTATCATAAATCGAAAAGCCCGATTGCATTGCATGATTAACAGCCCGTCAGAATGCATTGAGAAAGGCTTTGGACTCGGCTTACTATCATCCGACTCTAGTTCGTGGTGTTCGACCCACCGGTGAGCTGGTGCAAACTCTGTTGAACTGGTGGTCCATCACTGGTTACTCTCAAGATCACTGCCTTGACATCATCAGACATACGAAGCTCTATAAGGAGCTTTCCGTACAAATAATCAATACTGCCCAAGGTTCCCATTGCCGAGGAAGCCTGTGAGAACGGCAGTGATGCTCTCTTCAATCTGGCCATGGAGGCACCCTATCTGGACAAAGTCTTTGAGAATTTCAACCGTACCGTCAACATCACGAGGATGTGTACATCGTTGATGGCAATGGTGGCATTGAGCATCATTACCCTAGCAGTCCCAAAAGTTGATGGAGGGCACTTAAGATCCTTCGTAAGCCGCTTCCGGTTGATCTGGCCCCCTATCATACAGACTTACTTATTATCCTTATTATCATAGCAGTATACGCATCGACCACAGCGACATCTACTCCTGAAGCGCTAGATTGAGTATGTTGTCCGCGGCATTTGTATGATCATCCCTTGCGAGAAGATACCTTTCGCGGCTTCTGAAGTTTTCACAATTCATAACACACTTGCGCAATGGTGAAAAACAGAGTTACTTCCCGAGGGTAATGAAAGGCGCATTCGCGAGGCCGTATCAGCCCGAGGCATGATGAAGAACGCCTTGTCTTACATTATGTCCCCTGACAGAGCATGCCTCCACCTGATGAGGCACGTATCCTTCCGTCGTCGTCCCCTCGACCCACAAGGCTCTCACATGCCTTATTCCCGTCATGCTACCCAGTGCCACTCGTTCTGTCATCTTTTTAGACAGCCAGACTCTGTTCACTAGCCCTGTTTCTGGGAACTACGGTGGAGAACCCGTCGAGCCGAGCTTCAGGCTGTTGAACGAGGCCAGATGAAGCAACAAGGTGCATTGTCTTAAAGAAGTAGATAAATCGTAAGGCAGGCGAAATTGGGCTTGATATCCCTCGAGGCGTGCCACGGACTGATCCACAGATATAAGCTATGTCGAGACGTACATCCCGATCCCCGAGAAGTGGAAGAGGGGGCATCGGGGGGTTACGAACAGGAAGTCGGAATCAACATAGTGGAACTTGGCTATGAGAGGTGGCCTGCAGGTTTCTCAACAGGCTCTTCGGCGGGAGGTCGGTGATCGGACATGTTGCTTGACAAAAGCACCACTGCACCACCTCCCACGGATTTCTTTCGCCTCTTTTTCGGCTTCAGTGAGGTCTCCTTTTGAGAACTTTGTTGCTCAATCGTAAGCCTGCCCCTAGATATGCATGAGAGGTGGTCAGCGAAATATCCATACATGTGTAACCAAGTGTTCAAGTAAGACATGATCTACACACCCCATCTATGTCCAAAGTACCCCGCAAGGCACTAAGTCGCTCGCTTTCTGGGGAGCTGTCTATCTGCTTGCCACTTGATGACGGCAAAGATGCGGACCAAATCCTACGAGGAAGCCGTCAGCTGCCTAATCAATAATCGGTGCCGATGACGGCAAAGATCATGTATGGACTGAATCCTACGAGGCAACTGTCAGCTGCCTAATCAGTAATCGATGATTCAAACCCCGCACTTTGTCTCGTCCTCAGCCATCTGGGCAACGCAACATAAGATGAGCGACTTCCTCTAACATGGATTGAAACAAACTCGACCAGCTACCCCCTCAGGATGGCGCCACGAAGTCGTGAAGAACTTATGGCTTACGGGGTGCCCGACCCCCTTTTCGAGGCTGTACGTCGGACGCCTGGCCCCGCGGGTATCTCCTGCTCTGCGCGGGTTCGCGATGCTGACCGGGCCTGACAGGAGCTCGCGGCCAACCCGCTGCGGGACCCCCGACCGAGCGACCCGTACTACGGCCGGGACGACCTCGCCGCCAAGCGAGAGCACCGGGCCACGCGCCTGCACGAGTTCCGCCACCTGCGCTACCTCCCGGAGCCCATCCCGCAGCAGGTCCGCGAGGAGGACCGCAAGATCCCCGCCAGGGATGGCTACGAACTCACGATCCGGGTCTACACCCCAGTGGGCGCGCCGCCCGAGGGGGGCCGCCCGCTCGTCGTCATGCACCACGAGGGCGGCTGGTGGTCGGGCGATCTCTCGGACGAGGAGGTGAACTGCCGACTCTTCAGCCGCGACCTGGGGGCGGTCTGCGTCAACGTCGACTATCGGTCGGTTCAAATTCTCCCTCGTCGAGGCAAAAGCTAACGAAGAGACAGCCTTGCTCCCGAGTTCGCCTTCCCGACGTTCATCAACGACTGCTGGGACGCTCTGCAATGGGTATGTACAGGGACCACGACGGAGTGATCCACGGCTGACCCGGTGCCTCCCCCTTTGCAGGTTGCTGAGAATGCCTCGAGCCTGGGCGCGAACCCTTCCCGCGGCTTCGTCATCGGCGGCGGCTCCGCGGGCGGCAACATCACCGCTGTTCTTGCTCACCTCGCCCGCGACAACGAGCTCTCCCCGCCGCTGACCGGGCAGTACCTCTGCGTGCCGGCCATCATGTGCCTACTGCCGCCGGAGGCCATTCCGGAACAGTACCGTTCCGAGTACCTCAGCCATCCCTCAATCGCCCCCTTCCGGGACCCCGTCTCTGCCGCCAATGCCGGCGACGGAGGCGCTCGCCTGCAGCGCATCTTGAAGCCTGACATGCAGAGCCCTCTCTTCGTACCCTTCCGTTTCGGGGGGATCGGGCAGGGGCACAAGGGCCTGCCGCCCGCCTACATCCAAGTGGCAGGGCTGGACCCCCTACGAGACGAGGGCCTCATCTACGAGCGCGTGTTGAGAGAGGAGGCGGGCGTCGCGACCAAGCTGGATATTTACCCCGGCCTCCCGCATTACTTTTGGACAAACTTCCCGCGCCTCGAGAAGAGCAGGCAATTTGTGGAAGACGCCGTGAGAGGTGTTGGTTGGCTGCTGGAGCGGAAATAGATTTCACGATAGCTTTATTTATTGTTGACACTTTGTATCAGCCCCGCCATGCGCCATATCAGACGACGCTTCACCCTGCATCATTCACCTCTACAGAAGACCTCTCTATCCGCACTCGTCAGGACACGTTGAGATGCTATGCAGGTCAATCTCAGATGTAATACGCAATGATGCTCACATTCATAAACTACGTACATTCATGGCTTGAGGTGTTTCATCGGGGCAACAGCCTTGATCCGTATGTTGTAAAGTGTCAAATGTACGTCCCCTCGCGCGGAGAGCAGTATATGTGATTGTGACCAGCCGGGCGGCTAGCCGGCTAGCCGGAAAAACTACAGGAAACGCCGCTGGGTAGCAGTTCCGCCGTAAAAAGAAAATAAAAAGAACGGGGGAAAAGGGTCGCCGCCGAAGAAACACAGACGGGAGACATCGGCCTTCAGATGCACAGCAACGCCCCCTTCGTCTCGTCCGCCAGCTTGGCCCTCCAGAGCCGGTTCTCGTTCAGGATGAAGATCTCGCCGTTGCGACCGAAGCAGAAGTTGGCGGCGCCGCCCTCGACGAGGATCTTGCCCATGAGGACGCCGCCGGGCGACCAGATGTTGACGCCGTCCCCGCAGCCGCTGTACACGTTGCCGTGCACGTCGCACTTGATGCCGTCCGGGATGCCCGTGTCCGCCATGCTGAAGAGCCGCCTGTTGGTCAGGAAGGGCTCCCCGGAGTACGACACCACGTCAAAGGCGTAGCTTTTGCGAGAGTCAGTCCTTGGTTGCCTCCATTTGAGAAGAGGAGATCATGCACAGCAGGTTTTATAAAAAGCAGACATGTCTAGAGAGTCTAGAAAGGGACAAAACAGCACAAAACGAAGGGAGGGGGGGGGGGGGGGGGGGGGCTCACATGGTCGACGCCCGCGTGTGATCGGTGGATCCGTCGCCGTGGATCCAGTCAGTATCGGTGATATAGACGATCTTCTCGTCCGGGCTGAAGCAGATGCCGTTGGGCCTCCCGAAGCCGTCGGCCATGGCCCTGATGGAGCCGTGGATGGGGTCGTAGCGATAAACCTGGTTGGGCAGCTGGGGCGGCGGGCGGATGCCCTGCTCGTGGCCGTAGATGGGGTCGGTGAACCAGAGCGAGCCGTCGCTGTGGGCGACGACGTCGTTGACCGAGTTGAAGGCGCGGCCGTGGAACGAGCTGACCATCATGCGCGTCTGGTACGGCGGCTCGGCCTCCATGAAGACGAGGCCGCCGGGCGCGTCCATGGTGCCCTGGGAGCAGAAGACGACGCCGTCGAGGTAGTTGACGCCGCCGTTGGCCATGGCCACGATGTCCGGGTGAATCTCCTCGCACGCCACCGGCGCCGAGGCCGCCGTCGTGCCCGCGCCGGCCGCGCCCGGCAGGACGACGCGGCTGACCTGGATCTTGCGGCCGCCGCTTTGGTCGGCGAACTGGTTGCTGGTGATGAAGAGCGTGTTGTTGCGCTCGATGAAGACGCCGGCCTCGTGGGCGAACGGGTAGTCCTGGTTCTCGTGCAGCAGCTCGAGCTTCGGCGCGGGGCCGTAAAGCTTCTTCACGCGGTCGTCGTGCACGACGAAGGCGGGGTTGTCGGCCATGGCGGGCACAGAAACAAGGGGAAAAGAAGAGAAGAAGAAAAGAAAAGAAAAAAAGAATAAGGGCGCGGGGTTGGTAGTGAGACTGATAATCCCTCGCCACGGAAGACGTTTGATTGTGTCCCAACGCAAGAGAAAGCTTGTTCTCGAACCCTTGGCGTTCGTCGTAGCTGTTTCTGATGGAGATGGCGGCAGCTAGCTATTACTACGTAGGTAGGGCAGAGGATGGGATCACGGCGAATGGGCGTTTTGAGGCCCTGGTGCTCGCTCGCACGGATGCGGGGCACGAAGCAGCTGTTCCCTGTCAGAGAATAGAGTTCAGGGATCTGTGGGAATGTCGGCAACTGACTCGAGGGCGTCATGCCGTCTCTCACGTGCTGGGTCGCATATTGATATCGAGGCGTGCGTGGATGGGGTACGGTAGTATCAGCATTTTCAAGCCGGCAAGCGTCCATCTATCTGTGAGGTCATGTCGTGATTTGAAGCGGCTTAACAACGTCTCGTTTGGGTCGGTTGCTGACAATGGAAGCTGACGACATCGTCTTCATCACATATCTTCCTTATTATCGGCTAATAGAGCCACAATACTAGATACACACAAAGATGGGCAGGGTTCAATGGAAAGAGAATGCTATTTTCACGTCATGCAGTCTTTTGACTGAACAATTTGAGTCGAGGCCGACTTTTTATGGTCTACGCAGAAGAGCACATTTTCTCGTCATACAACACACGCTTGCATCAATCACGATCTCACAAGCCGCCAGTCTTGACCCACGCCGCCCTCCCATCAACTTCTGGCCTCTTCAACGTCCCATACCTCGGCCTTCTCATCGCTCGTGAATTGATGTTCGAGGATATCTTCCCCGGAGAAGAGACGGTCCACGTCCTCCAGCTCCAGGCCCTTGGTTTCGGGGAAGAACAGGTAGATGATGGGCACCCACGTTGCGTTCAGAACCGCAAAGATGATGTATGTCCTCCAGCCGATGCTCGCGATCGAAATAGGCGTGACTTGCACAATCATCTACACACTAGTTTAGCTGATGAAGAGACCTTTATGCGACGAGACTGTTCCGCTTACGTAGTTGAAGATCCAGTTGGTGGCGCTGGAAATGGAAGAGCCCACTTGTCGGATTCGAAGGGGCAGGATTTCGGACCTTTGTCGGGGTTGTCAGCAACGCATTGCACACGCATCCCCAAGGGGTCGGTCGGAACTTACGGATAGACCCAGACGGTCGCTTGGAAGCCGATGGTGAAGGCGCCTTGGAAAACGAACAGCATCGCCGCAGCGCCGATTCCTGCGGCCTTGGCGACTGCGGTGGCATTCTGGACCTGGTAGATGAGAGCTGCTTGAACTGCCATGACGGCGGCCATAAGGCTGATCATGGACAAGAGCTGTGAGACGCGGGCTGTTAGCTGCTTCTGCACGAGACACGGAGCTGCACTATCCGATCAAGGTGTCTGCAACGTACCAGAGGCCTTCGTCCCACACGGTCAATCAGGAACCACGGGATGAAGGAAGCGACGAAGAACCACGTCTGCAGGAAGCCAGACATGAGACTCGACATGTGGTTGTCGAACCCGATACTCTTCTCGAAAAGCGTGCTGCTGTAGTCTGTCACGCGCAAACGTCAGCGTTGTTTCCCGCGTCCCGAGGGCGAGGAGTTGTACTTACAGATGATGGCGTTGATTCCGCCCAGCTGCTGGAAACCCTGGATGGCGCAGGCGATGAAAAAGCGCTTCTGGGTCTTGATTCTGTCCTGCACGAAGACATCCTTCCACGAGTGCGAGCTCACGGCCGCCTCGTAGGACACCGTCTGCATGATGTTGTTGTGCATGACCTGGATGGTCTCGTCGTCGTCCACGTCGCCCCTGAGACGCCGCAGCACGGCAAGGCACTCGTCCGACCTGTCGTGGGCGGCCAGCCATCTGGGAGTCTCCGGGATCATCTGGAGGAGGATGAACATTGGGAGGAGGCAAAAGCACTGCATGATCACGGGCACTCTCCACGCGTAGCTCGACACATGGGACGAGAATCCGTAGTCGATCCAGTAGATCAAGAAGATGCCAAAGTTCAGAGTGGAAAGCTGCGCGCAGACGTCTATTGATTCGTTAGTCCTGCCCTCCCGTTGAAATAACGAAAAGAGTTCGTGTTTGTGGCTTGGTGGAATCGTGGCCACTCTTGCCGTAGAGCACCGGATGGATTTGGCAACTTACATATTCCACGGCTGGCCTTGGGGCTAAACTCGGCCTGCAGCACGGGGACAGTCGAGTTGACGATGCCCATGCCGACGCCCGAGACGATGCGTCCGACGATCATCTGCGCCCGTCCGAACGAGGCAGCTTGTATGATGGCGCCTACCACCATGATGACGCATCCAATCCTGATGGTTCCTCGGCGGCCCAGGTTCTCGCCAAAGCCCGCCGTTGCGACGCATCCTATGAAGCAGCCAACTACGACATTCAAGTGTCAACGGCACGGCGGACTAAGGGGCGGGTCAATTGGGAAGGTTTCCCTGCAGACTAACCTTCGTAAATAGCGACTATAAGTCCCGTCATCGTCGGATCCGGCGAGTCAAACGTCTTGTTGAAGGCCGGGGCGTTGACTGTGGCCGAGAGTTAGCCTCACCACGGCAAACCCGGGCCCGTCGATATCGGCAACCACGTACCTAGTCCGCCCATAAGACCGTTGTCATAGCCGATCAGCATAAAACCTAACGAGGTCAGGATGCTGACGGCTGTGATGAGCCGCTGGCCGCGAAGTTCGCCCATTGTGTGTGTCGGTGTTTGCGATGTCTGCTCTTTCTACCTCTCTGTTTCGAGACAGGTCCCGTAGTTGCGAAGCTCGAGTCACGGAGGAACGCACACGACAGAGTATACTGGTCCAGAGATTCGGGCAGAATAACAAGCGCCAAGGGCGTGTTTTGACCGAACACGTAGGTGGGCTGTATATAACGGCTTTTCAACAGTGGCCTGATGGTTCGTGATATCCACACTAGATCGACGTTGACAGCATCATTTCCCCCGGATATCTCCACGCGGGGTTAGACCGCCCACCCATCCCTGCGGGGGTGTCTGGGGAGATTTCACTGGGTTCGGGATGCCTTCCAGCCAGCCCGCGCGGCAATTGAACAACTTCCCAGTTTTCACGAATGGATTACCGACTGGTAGGACGGCGGGGGGCGTTGCACCGTTGACTCGCGGCAAATGATGGATCAATAGCCGACACCAGACAAACCCCTCCCTTCCCCAGCAAGGGGTCTCCGTGAAGACGAGATTGCGGCGCCCGCTCCGCCATTGACCTCGTGGACAACCCAAAACTTCGTCATGTCATGCGCCTGGGGTTCGCCCAGAAGCAAGACGCGTCGCCAGCTCTGCCCGCGTTCGAAGGGACGAAGCTGTTCGGTTATAGAACTCCAGCGGGGGGGAGGGGGATCAATAGCCGGCCATAGATGCCTGGAATACAAGAGAGCCGCATTGCCCTCGGGCCCTGATGAGGGATAAAGATTGGTAGACGAGCACCTGAGATCCGTCGTCACCAATAGCGTCGGCGATCGAACTCTCGGCTATTCAAAAACCTGGCCTTTCGATCACACGCCGTAACTCCGGCCCCCATCCCGTTTCCAGCCTCCTTCTACTCGACTCGGTAAAGGCACATTACATTCCTTGAGGAAAGAGAGAAGAAAACAAGAAAAGAGAAAAAGCGAGGAAAACCGGGTTTGTGGAGTTGGCCCAGATACCCCAGTCCAAAAATCAACTCAACTTGCCTTTTAACCGGAGAACCCCGTGCTCAACCAACCCAGACTAGGAGCGAATGAGTGAGAGTGTGTCTGTCGCACATAGCTTTCAAGATGGTCCAGCACAGCATTAGAAGCACAGACAACAACCCCAAGGGCCGCCTGGCTCTGGTGACGGGAGCAAGGTGAGTGGCATATGTGTCCGGAGAGAAGCCCCCCCTCCCTTCGTATTGTTGAATTTCCGCTGACAGAGACGCTCTCGTCACCCAGTGGTGGTATCGGTTCGTCCGTTGCACACGCTCTCGCCGCAGAGGGATGCGATATTGCCTTGCACTATTCATCTAGCCAGGTACGACGTCCCCCCCCCCCCCCCCCCCCCCTTCCCTCCCTCCCCTTTCCCCCGCCTCTTGGCTCTACCCACAAAAACAACCCTCCGGGGTGATCTCCGAGTTCTTCGCGCGGGGGAAACCAACTAACGCTCGGCGGCCGGCGAACTTTAGAGTAAGGCCGAGGCCCTGGCCGAGAAGCTGCGGTCCCAGTACCCCTCGCAGCTCTTCCTCCCCTTCCAGGCCGACCTCGCGTCCAGGGAGTCCACCCGCGCCCTGGTTCCCGGCATCTTGGCGGACGGCGAGATCTCGCGGAAGCACAAGGCCGTCTCGATCCTCGTGGCCAACGCGGGCCTCGGGCGTCGCATCCGCGACCCGGCCGACATTGGCGAGGACGACTGGGACGAGATGATGGAGGTCAACTCGCGCAGCCAGTTCGTCGTCACCAAGGGCTGCCTCCCCGGCATGCGAGCTCAGGGGTGGGGGCGCGTGGTGTTGGTCGGGAGCATCGCCAGCCGCGGCGGCGGCATCAACGGGTGCCATTACGCTGCCACCAAGGGCGCGCTCTGGTGAGTTTTTTTCCCCCAACAGCTGTGACGACTTTGTCTTTTTTCCCCCCCTCTCTCTCTCGGATCGGCTTGGCATTGAGATGAGAGAGAAAGGATCTCTGAGAACTGGGACATCCTGGTCTCGAGCCAACTAACGCTAAACGCAGTTCAATGGGTCTCAACCTGGCTACGCTCTTGGCTCCGGAGGGTGTCACCGTCAACATTGTAAGTCTCCCCCACACACCACACTCAAACACCAAAAAACAGACACACACACACACACAAAGCACAGCCTGGGGAAGAAACAATACCCGCCGGGGCGGAATGAATGGACGGGTCTGGACTGACCAGTTTACAACGGTGTAGGTTCTGCCCGCCATGATCGGGGCGACCGGCATGATTGCGACCCCAAAGTCAACGTAGGAATCTCCTCTCAATCATCTCCTCGGACAGCCCGAGTTTTCTCTGGCCCCCTTGACTAATTTCACGTTCCGAAATATACAGGACGTGGGACAGCAGAGACGACCTCGAGGCCCTCCGAGCCACGGACCCCGGTCTGGCAATCGCTGCAAGCGTCCCGGTCCACCGACTGGGGGCCCCCGAAGAAGTGTCCAACGTTGTAACAATGTAAGTCCCCTTCCCCCTCCCTCCCCCCCGGCGCGGAATGCGGACCGTGCGGTGAGAGATCGCGATTTGTTGACTATGACGGCGGGGGGCGACATGCAGGTTCGTCAAGACAGGTTACCTCACCGGCCAGGAGCTTGTACTCGCGGGCGGCTTGAAGTGAATCGTGTGTCGTTTTGGAATTAAGCCTTGATAGATTGCCATAAGTCGTCTTCTCTGTCCGCCATTTGGCCACTATTAGCATGGCAGCTCCATGAAAGAATAAAACACATTTTGACCCTTGTGCTCTCGTAAGAGAAAAAAACGACACGCATCGTTTCCCGCTGGTGAATGGCCACAACGGAGCTGGCCGCACAAACCTTGCAGGGTTTTGGACAGCCTTGGCCATGTTTTCTTTCCCTCTCAAGATGGATGGATGGTTTGGCGCGCACCGAGACAGCCGATTAGGATACGCAAGTGACTCAACTCGTCATCGGTAACTCCCATTCGGCTCGGTGAGGGATCTGATCTCTTTCCTTTGGGGGTCGCGTTACGGATACAGGGAGCCCTTAAACCTTCACCTCCCACCGTCACTGCGTCATGTGCGGGTTTGATACCGGCATCAGGACCATCAAGCAGGTTGGGCTTTGAACTCAATTTATCGCGGAGACGACGGACGGCATGGCCGCTTCACTTTGGGCCCCCCAAGATGGTGAATTGCCGATGGTATCTTTACCCTCGTCGTAGCCGCCCCCCCCTGGGGGTTTTTCATCCTTTTGCGAAGTCCGCAGATTCTCCACACAACTCAACATCAATAGCTGGTTAGGCCCCGGACTTTTCTCCTCCCCCTGAGACGCGCGCGCACACACACACACGCATACACACACTTACGCGCGCGCGCGCAAGGAGAAGAAGAACGAGAGAGAGAGAGAGAGTGGGATACCATCGGGCCGAGTCCCCGGAGAGATAATAGTCAGTCACCCCACACAAAGTTCGCCGACGTCGACCAGGAGGAATGTCGGTGGATACCGCCGCCCGCCAGGCGTCCTCGACGATGTCCTCCCCTCATAACCGGATCCCGCACTCGGCGACGGCAACTGGAAAGGAAAGGCGGGTCTCTCGGGCTTGCGTCTCCTGCCGGCTCAGGAAGACGAGATGCGACCTGTGAGCTTCTTCTTCCTCTTCTTCTCCACTCTAACCAACCCTTGCTTGAATAACCGCGCCCCCGGCTGTTGGGGGCGGTTTGGGGGGCAATGCAAGCCTACCAACTGCCGCTGTTGCTTTTGCTGCTGGTCCTTGGAACCATATGACCCCCCCCCCCCCCAAGTCATTTGTTCTTGACTGCGCATATGCTGAGTTTCGGCGTTGTTGTAGTGACTACGGAGGGAACCCGGGTATACCTCCCTGCCGCCGATGTGTCCGGGAGCAAAAGGAGTGCGTCTTGGCGACCTCGAGACGGGGCGGGAGACGACCTCGGAAGTTTGTCCGACTCCCCCAGACGGAGGGCGACGCCCTGCTCCAGCACCGCAACGCCCCCGCCGCGCCATCGTATGATTCGTCGGCCGCCGGCGTCGACGGCGCCAGCTCTTCGGCCGTCGGCCAAGTCGAGGAGCAGAAGCCGCCCTCCGCGAGCCCCGCCGAGTCCCCCCCACCTTGCCGCGACGAGCGGCAGCAGCCGTGGTCGTGCTCGCCGGGGGACGACGACGACGACGACGACGACGACGATGACGACGCCCCGTCCGGTGGCGGCGGCGGCGGCGGCAGCCGCCGCCCGGCGAGCTGGGCCGGGTCCGTCTCCCCCTCGCCCGACAGCCCCGGCGGGCGGTCGACGCGGTCCCTCAACAGCTCCGGCGACATCGAGGGCCACATCACCTCCAGCGACCTCCTCAACCCCTCCGACGCTCTCAACCTCCTCGCCCAGGTCGCCGACCTCGACGGCGAGGAGTCCCGCGAGGAGGTCGAGGACCTTCCCACCATCAAGTCCGGCACCAGCGACAAGCGCAGCCCCAAGAGAGGGTCGCGGAAGCCCTCCACGCCCGCCGTCACCCACTACCCCCCAATCTCGGACGGGATACTGAGCGTCTCGGTAGCATCACGCCTGCTTTCATCGTGAGGCGACACCCCCCCCCACCCGTGCGTGAGCGCGCCTCGCTCCCCCCTTTAGCTAACTCTCCGCGGCTAGTTACATCGAACACTTCCACCCCTTCTTCCCGGTGGCCGACAAGTGCATCCTGAACCACTCGCCCGCCGTCATCTCCCACCAGATAGAGTCGGAGCCGCACCTCCTCACCGCCATCTTCACCGTGGCGTCCAAGGACGAGCCGTCGCTGTCCCGCGTCCACGAGGCGTGCTCGCGGTACATGGAGACGCTCATCTCCAAGCTCATCTACAAGGGGTCGACCACCGTCGGCGCCGTCGAGGCCCTGCTGATCCTCGCGCAGTGGGCGCCGCAGAGGCTGCAGGAGAAGCCGACGGTGGGCCGGGGCGAGGAGGACGAGGGCGCGTGGATGCAGATCGGCGTCGCCATCCGGCTGGGGTACCTGCAGGGCCTGGAGCAGACGGGCCTGCTGGCGGACAAGACGAGCCCGTCGTCCGAGACCTTTCGGAGGAAAAGGATCGTCTGGGCCGGTAAGAGGGATTCCCCTTATTTGCAGTTGCCCCGTTGTTGTTGCTGTTGTTGCTTGTTCTTTTGTTTTTGTTTTTCCTGCGAGCCCCCGCTGACGAACAACACTCTCCTCCGATCAGCCTGCTACATGAGCGACCGCGAGGTGTCCATCCGCGTCGGCAAGGGCTTCTGGTCCCGCGGGCCAGGACCGTCCACCATCCCCCGCTCCGCCGACTTCCCGTCGTTGAGGAGCCAGGAGGCCGGGTCCGACAACCTCGGGCAGCTGTTCCAGGCGCAGCTCGAGCTGATCCAGCTCTTCAGCAACGCCCACGACATCCTGTACTCGTCGTCGAGCCACAGGTCCCAGCTCTACCTGGGCGGGGAGTACGTGAGGTACATCGTAAGTCGGGACCGCCTCCTCCCCTTTCGGACTTTGAGGGATCGTGAACCCCTCTTACGCTTCGAACATGCCCAGCTGACGGGGGAGTACAGGACGACTCGTTCGCGGTTCTCCGGAAATGGAAGATCGTCTGGGGAAGCCTCAACTGTAAGTCCCCCCCCCCCCCATCCAGTCATCCCGTGAGGGGTAGCTTAGCCCTCGACAAACGACTGACCTTTCGTTCCCCCTTCCCCCGCCTTCCAGTCACGCCGCTGATCAAAGCCGGCCTGAACCTGTCGTACGAGTTCCTCCGCCTCTACATCAACGCCTTTGCCTTCCAGGCAACCATCAACCGAGCCATCACGAAGGCGCGTCAGCAGCAACAGTTGCAGCAACAGCAGCAGCAGCAGCAACAGCAGCTGAACCCACAGCAACAGCAGCAGCAGAATCATCATCCGAACGGGGCCGAGGCGCCCGCGGGTTCCCGGGCGCACGCGAGGCAGGCCCCGGCCATCAGCAGCCCCCTCTTCGCGGACCTGGCCAGCACGCCCGACGCCCGCTTCATCTACGAGTCCATGGACGCCGCCAACTCGCTGCTCAACATCCTGAACACGTCCGTGGACCCCTCGACCGGGCTGAGGTACATGCCGCTCAAGTACTACCTCTACGTCATTTACGCGGCCGTGTTCCTGTTCAAGGTGAGCCAACCGGTCCCTGCCTCTCCCTCTCTCTCTCTCTCTCTATGTGTGTGTGTGTGTGCGGAAAAAGACTCGACTGCTAACCGTCGACCCCCATCAGGCCCGCCTCGCCGGCGCGCTCGGCAACGAGGCGTCCGAGAGCGTCCGCCGGTCCATCAACGTCACCATCGACTACCTACAGCAGTCGTCCCTGAGCGCCCACAGCCTCGGCCAGCGCTACGCCCGCCTGCTCTCCCTCCTCTGGCGCAGCAAGCAGCCGCAGGAGCTCGCCCGGCACCACCCGCAGCACCAGCAGCTCCAGCAC
Organism: Colletotrichum zoysiae; assembly: GCA_030867305.1. Lineage (NCBI taxonomy): Eukaryota > Fungi > Ascomycota > Sordariomycetes > Glomerellales > Glomerellaceae > Colletotrichum > Colletotrichum zoysiae. Next base: position 29,877 of record MU842912.1, on the reverse strand, counting down.
CAGCACCAGCAACAACAACAACAACAGCAACAGCAACACCAGCATCCTTCTCAGTTCGCCTCCTCGGCCGCCGCCGGCGCCGGCGGGGCCCCGAACGGTCGCGACGCGGTCGACGGCGGCGGCCCCCCTGGAGCGTCGGTAGGACCGGGTTTCGCCCCGTCGTCGGCCAACAACAACAACAACGGCATGTCCTCCGCCACCGTCCCCGGGCCGGCCGGGCCGAACGCCACGGACCCCTCGTCGGGCTTCGGCGTCGGCGGCGGTCACGCGCAGCAGCAGCAGCACCACCAGCACCACCAACATCACCACCACCACCACCACAATCAACAGCAGCACCACGGGTTCGGGGCCGTGGGGGGCGGCCACCCCGGCACGGCGGCCGGGTTCCAGGCGCAGCCCGACCTGCTCTTCCGGGGCTTCTCGTGGCGGGACCTGGACGACCTGGGGCAGTTCATCGGCCCGGAGGACATGGGCTTCTCGGACCCGGGGAGCCTGACGACCATGGGCGGGCTGGGCAGCCTGGACGACGGGGCGGCTTACGATGTCCTCTGGCCGGGGAACGATGCGGTATTTTAGCTTCTGGTCGGGGGGGGGTGGGTTTGTTTGGGGCCTAGGCGGAAGGCGTTTCGAGGTTTAAGCCTTTGTCTGCCTTTTGAATTGAAAGTTGGTCGAGAATGGGGTCGGGGGGGGGCGCTCACGGTTGGATGTTATTTTGACCCGGTGTCGTCGGAACTGGCTCGCTCAGCATAAAAGAGCCCATAATGAAGCGTTATAAAAGTTTACATTCGGGGTTGTTGTTTGGAGGTATGGCACTATGTTACCCTTTGCTGAACCCAGCTACGGCGGTGATGAAGCCAGGAGTGGGTGAAATAAGTGTCAATTTGCCACCAAAGAGCAGCACCGTGCGTTCTTTGGTCCACCTACTCTAATATTAGAATAACTCATCTCGTGCGGTTGGCCTTGAACTTGCATAGACATCGACATCAGGGGTGAAGACGCCGGGGGAGGGGAGGGGGCAGCGAGCCCGAGAAAGACGTCGTCGCCCACCGAGCTGTTATAAGCGTCCTCGACATGGTGTTCTGGCACATACGACCATACCCACTGGAGAACTCGGGATCCCGTCCGCTCTCCCATCGATAAGCCAGCGAGGGCCGGATTAGTAGTTGAGTCGGTGACGATCAGCGAATACCCGGTGTTGTATGTTTTTTTCTTTCTTTCTTTCTTTCTTTCTTTCTTCTTTTTCTTTCCTCTGTGCTGACGATCAGCTATCGGCATGGCGTAACTTGTACCGCATCTACCGCTGGCTGTCACAAAAGCTGAATTACAGCCGGTGGCAAACCGCTGCGTTTGACGAGGCCTGCCTGCTCCAGGATTGAAGATGGCCAAAAACAAGAATGAATGAATGAATGAATGAATGAATGAATGAAAAAAAGACGCCCAGATTGCTTGGGAACGCCCGGAAAGTCTAGAAAGCGCATACATAGCACCACCACCGCCCAGAAACAACGTACCAGCCCGCGCCCGCCCCCGTTATCCCGTCGGCGAATGGTCCCCACAACGGCCCCACCCCGGCCCTCCGTCCCGAATCGCATGCCCGGCTTCTCCGCGATAACCCGCCTCCACCTCCCCCACGCAACCCCCCCCCCTTCTCCCAATCTCCGACCGCCACGCCGGACATCCCCGAACGCCCGTTCCAAACACGCCACCAACGCCCCCGAACGCCCATCCCACCTGAGCCGCGCGCCACCATCCCGACTCCCTTCCCACCCTTTATTAAATGAAGAAGAAAAAAGAAAAAAGAACAAAGATAAAAAGGGAAAACGGCGGGCGCCTCTTGGCTTCCGGCAGTTGGGAAGATCAAACTAACCCTCCTCCCCCCCCACGCTTCCCGTACAAAAGACGGGGGCGAAAAAGGGGGGGAAAAGGAAAAACACTTCTTCGTCACACGTCAAAACACCCAATAATCAGCCATTCGCCCTCCCCCGTTGGCCCAGCCACGCCACGAGGGGGAAGAATGTCCCATACCAAAAATTTTTTTAAAAGATTTGCCACACACACACACACACACGCCTAAAACAAACGCAACACACAAACATGTGAGCGAGGCCAGCCAGCACCAAAAACCAGTCCCGAGGGTTAGAAGGGGGGGGGGGGGCAGTTATGTTCTCCAAACCCCCCCTGCTCTGGTCCAAAAAAGAACAACCATGGGAACACAACCAAGATACAGTTTACAAGCCCGTTGGTTCCCCGCGGGGTTGCCAGGTACACAACAATAGCGATACAGTTGGGAAAAAACACGGTTCAAGTATCATGCCCAATACTCAGACCGATAGCAAAGCTTTGTTTCCACGTGGATAGGAACACGATACCATGAAATATCGTAACTAGACCCCCCCCCCCCCCCAGTAGGAACACAACCACCATCGTCACCGACGAGGTGTCTTGGTAAACTGTATACTTGAACAAAAAATAAAGATTCACCACCTGATGTATATATGTATTTGAACACCGTCGCTAGCCCTCCCCCCAACCCCCAAAACCTAATTCTTTCCAGATCTAATCCATGGTTTGTTTTTCTGTGGTCGTGGACTCGAATCTATAATGGTAATAGAACAGAAAAAGAAAAAAAAGAAAAAAAGGAGGCAAGCAATGTTGAGCATACCCGAGGTACTTGACCGAAAAGGCTCCAAACCCCTACTGGCAAGCATAAAAGCCTCGCTTTGAACGTGATAGAATGAAAAATAAAGAAAGGAAAAAAGAAGGAAAAAAGGCAAGGGATAAGGAAAGCAATGCCCCTCTCGACGAGGGGGAGGGGCTATGCTGGTGCTGTGTTGTGAATACCGGCTTTGCCGCCGCTTATGCCCGCCTACCCGCCTTACTCGTACAACCCATCCGTTGCCGTTTCCTAAACCCTAATCCTGTTCCCGCCATTTGCCCAGGGGTATCAAGGGGTTTGTTTAATGCCTCCAACGCCGTCATACCTCTGCGCCTTCCACCTCTTCGCGGAAACGCAGTCCACCTTCGACCCGGATCGCCTCCTTGACCCATTCGTGCTCGGCCACCTTCTCCAGAGTCCATCGACTCCTGGCGCGCTGCAGGAGGCCCTCGGTAATCTCCATGGCGCCTAGCAAGCCGGCGTCCTTGAACTTGGCCTCGTTGCCTTCGTGGTCGCCGTCTTCTCCTGCGAATTCGATCCAGCGCCATTCCGCGCGCGCGATGCGGTGGCTGGTGCGGCTGCGCATGCGGTGGCCGTCCATCGTGTTGGGGTAAGGGTCGAACGGCAGACGAGCCTCGAGGAGCGCGTAGAGCAAGACGCCCAGAGACCAGGCATCAGTAGCGCGGCCGTCGTAGGGCAGACCCATGATGACCTCGGGCGCAGCGTAATCCTCGGAGCCGCATCGGGTCTCGAGCTTTTCGTCGTCCGCGATACGGCGAGAGAGACCGAGGTCGGTCAGAGTGATGACCGAGTGCGGGTACGTCGTCCAGTCAGTCGCGGGGTCCGCTAGCTCCGGCGCCGTCAAGTTGACGAGCACATCTAGAAGAATTGTCAGCAACAAGTCTTTTTTCTTTCCGTTTCCTTCCTTCCTCCCGGCACAAAGGTTTACCCACTCTCGAGTTTGATGTCCCTGTGGACGATTCTGCGTTCGTGCAGGTACCTCACGGCGCCCACTAGCTCGGCAAACATTCGTCTCAGCAGGGCGGGTCTGAGGAGCTGGCGATGGCTGGTGGCCACGTCAAAAAGGTCGCCGCCCGGGCAGTGGCTGAGCACCAGGATGGCACGGCTTGGCTCGATGTTCCAGGCCTTCAGATGAACCAGCGAAGGGTGGCTGATGCTCTGCATGATTTCGAGCTCGCGCTTGAGCGACATTTCGATTCTTTCCTCACTGGCTCCTCCTCGCGGACCATGCTCGCAAACCTTTACCGCGACGAGGGTCTTCCTGAAGGGCTGCGACACTTGCGACATTGGTGCGAGGCCGCCGGCCCGTGCCGAGTCGTCGTCGTTGTTGTTGTTGTCGTCGTCGTCGTCGCCGTTGTCGTCGAGCTGGCTGGTTGCCAGCATGACACGGCTGAAGGTGCCCTGGCCTAGCGTCTTGACCGCCCTCCATCTTCTCTTCTTCCGGTCGCGGCGGTCGTAGGCTTCAAAGTATTCGGGGCCCTCCGACTTGGTCGGCTTGGTGGCGGCGGCGGCCGTGTCGGTCGGGTCTCTGGAGGACTCGCTCGGTGGGGGCGTCGGGGGCTGGGCAATGGCAGGCGTCAATCCTCTGGACTCGGCAAGATTCAGTTCTCGGCGCATGTGGGGTTCGCTGTCGGAGTCGGCTGTGCCGTTGGCGGGCTTGGTGTGGGAGCCCGAGACGGTGACGTGGCGCTTGGGAACATAATTCGAGTCGGGGGTGTATTCGCTGATGCTTCGGTTTCGGGCGTGTTCTGCTTTGCCGGTGACGGGCCCGTTTGCGCCAGCGCCGTCTGCGCCGTCGGCGACGAGACCAGCGTAGACTTTGCGTTTCGAGGCGTTGGCCAGGGCGGCGGCTATTGATTCGCCGGTCGCCGAGACCAGCACGGAGTCCGGGGTTGGGTCGGGCATCTGGTGTCTTGATGGCGAACGCAGGCCCAGACGCCTCCACGGGCCGGGCGAGTCTCCTGACAGCAAAGGCGAAGGCAGCGGGGTGACGTCGCTCATAGCAGACAGGATGGGGCTGGTCATGCACGAACTCGTGGCCGAGGCGGGCCCCAGGCTGTTGGCGATGGCGGCCTTGAAACTGGGGGTTCGTGATATGGGCTTCAAGCTCGAGGAGGAAGTGCGGTGCTGGAGGGCGTTGCTGGGGCGGCGCGGGGTAGCGAGGGGGGCGTTGGAACGGCTGTCGGGTCGTGTGCTGGCGGGCAGGTCGGTATGGAAGTCTGTGGTCTGGATTCTCAGAGAGCTGGTCGGGGCAGATTGAGTCGAGGCGGGCGTTTGAACAACAGGCGAGGTGGGAGGAGGATCGAGGTGTTTGAAGGAGGATTCGGACAATGGCGGCGATGGCGCTATCGTGTGTGCTTGGAACTGGATCTGGGGGTATGAAACGTGGTATGGGAAGGAGATGTCGTTGAAAGGCGCTGCAGCATTGTGGACGTTTGTGTCTGAGGCGGCGACGGGGTCGGAGATGCCATCAACCTTGTTCTGGGGTTGGGTATGACTGTGTGCAGCAGCAGACATGGACTGGGGTGGAGGGTTTGACATGATTATATGTATGTAGGTACCCACCCAGGTAGGTAGGCAGTGTATGCAACGTGCGGGGGACGGACGGCTGTGGTGTGTGTGTGTGTGTGTGTGTGTGTCGTCTCTGTCGAAAGCGTCGTCGCGGGCGCGGGCGCGGGGGACGGATGGATGGAGGCGCGCGAGGTTATCCTATCAATCAATGGGAGGAGGGGAGGGTGGCGGCCGTCTGCGATTCGCAGGCGTCAGAAGATGACTGACTACCTAGAGAGGGCGGGCCAACAACGTCAGTCAGTCTCGATGTGCTTGCATGCTTGCTTTCTTTCTTTCTTTCTTTCTTTCCCCTCCCTTCCATGCGTATCTCTTTTTTTTTTATCCTTGTGCGCCCTTGCAGAAAGGAAGAGAGAGGGAGAGACAGAGAGAGAGAGAGGGAGAGACAGAGAGAGAGAGAGAGAGAGAGAGAGAGAGAGAGAGAGAGAGAGAGAGAGGGACACGGGCGCGTAAAATAGTAGGTAGAGAACAGTACGAATACGGCACCGTGGGGGGTTCGACAAGTAGAAAGAAGTAGGGTAGGGTAGGCCAGGTCGAGGGGATGATGGATGGGGGGCCGAGACTTTGGACTTACCCTTGGTGCAAACGTCGCTGATGCAGTATGATGCTTGGCAGTCGAAGAGGTAATCAATCTTCTTGTCTTGGTGAGAGATTGACTCGACCCGACCCGACTCGACTCGACTCGACTCGGCTTCCTCACTGCGCGGGCTGATGGGCGAGGGAGAGAAGCAGAGGAAAGGAAAAGGAAATCAGCCTTTTGGGGGATCGGCGGCGGGCCTGGGCGGGCGGGCTGGAGAGGCAAGGAAATAAAGGAGCGGGAGGAAGAGATAGGGAAAGGGAGTGGAGAGTGAGAGTGAGTGAGAGTGAGAGTGAGAGAGAGTGAGACGCAGGAGAGGAGGGGCTATGACGAGAACATGGGGAGAGAGAGGCTCGGTTGGTTGAGTTGGGCTATGCTCTGCTAAGCTGCCTGGGTATGTATGTGTGTGTGTGTGTGTGTGTGTATGTACGGAGTATGTATGTATGCTATGCTATGCGAGGTAGGCAAGCAAGCGTAGCAGCAGCAGCAGCAGTCAGTGACAGTCAAGTGTCAAGCAGGTCAGAGGATGCGCAGCGCAACGCCTAAGCCGAGACGGATACCCCGTGCCCGTTATCAGTGTTGCTTGGTGCTCTGCGTACAATAGCGTATGCTCGCTCGTACAAGGAGAATGAAAAGAATTGGAGAGAGTGAGTGGGCAAGTTGCAGTGAATACCACCTACTGTACGCGGTGAGTGACAGCTGCAAGGCGCAGTGCAGTGCAGTCAGTGCCGTACCGTATGTGCCTGTTGGACGGTACATTTGAAACGGGGCCATGAATGGATTAGCGCCGCGAGTGACGGCTCAAAACGGTCGGACTCTTGATTGGTCAGTCATCTTTGTCAGCCCATCGTCTGCCGTCCGTACCGTACCGTACCGTACCGTACCGTACCGTACCTACCTAGGCGAATTGACCACTCCTCACTCTACCTACCTACCTACCTACCTACCTACCTACGCTACCTACCTGCGTGCCCGAGGTACCTACTTAACCCGAGTAGGCCTGGCCAACACAATCGTGTCGTTATGATCTGCATCGGTAGGTAGGCAGGTAGGCAGGTACCGTACGCCAGGCTCACGCCCGTTGTCTCGCCCATCGAGAATAGGTACTCCGCATAGGTACACACTGAGGTACATTAGTACGCAGCGGTAAACTAGGTACTCTACCTGCCTACTACAAACCGACCGCCAGATGGGGGAGAGAGAGACGGCGTTGCGTTGCGTTCCGTCCTCGCCTCGACCGTCCATCCATCCATCCCCCAGTCACCAGACCCTAGGTATCCGTAAACTACGAATATCACAGCCGTCGCGGGTCAGAACGGAATGAATGAATGATTGAATAGATGGATGGATGGACCCACTCTCTCATTACCGATACTGACTGAAAGGCTAGGTAGGTAGGTACCATCACCGAGAGTGAGTGAGTGAGTGCTTTTATTGATCTGCCCGGTGTTTCTGCTCATTTCGCTTTGCATACGGATGGATACATGGATGGTATTTGCTTTTCCTCTCGTGACCACCCCCCCCCCCCTTTCGTCCCATGCAAGATTAGGCACTGATAGATATTCCTCCAGTGCTGAATGGAGCTTTAATATAATTTCACTTTAGATAACTGAACCTGCCTGCCTGCCTGCCTTATCTTGCTGCTGCTGCTGTTGCCGCTCTGCCCCTCCGAAGCCTGCCGCCGACGTCGGGGTTTCAAATGAACAAACATGGTTCCACATTTACCCGGGGGGGACATACATACATACATACATACGGATGGATATACAGTCAAAACTGCCCATCCCGTCCCGTCCATCGTCTTTCCCAGCTCGCAACCCGCCCCTCATCCAGTTGGGTCACTTTTGTCTTGCCCCAAAAACGAGAGAGACGATACAACCCGGCCAGCCAGCCAACCCGAAAGAACAAGGTTGGCGGGAAATGAGCGAGGGTAAGCGAGCAGCCCGCGAACCTTGTTCTTTCGGGCGACCTCGTTGCTACCATACATACATACATACATACTTCCCTAACATACATACATACAGGACCATACATACCCAGTATACTAGTAACGTAGGTAGGTAGCTAGTAAACTAGGTACTTGGTAACAAGTCTTTCGTTGTCCTTGCCCCCGTCGACGCCAGCGCCCCCCCCCCCCCCCCCCCCGAAATGTACGCCATGGCTGGCGTCAGATCGCCCGGTTGACGGGTGACAATGTGCGCGGCACAGCACGGCACAGTCGTGTGTCGATGAGGGTCGGGCGCTAGCCCAAGTACCTATTTAGCCTGGGTACATTGTCGATTTTGATTGCCTGCCTTTGCTTTGCCTTACTTAGCTCAACTTTGCCCCTGTGGCCACGTCCAGAAGTCCGTCTGACGGCACTTGCGCCCGTCAATTCTGCAACCCTTTGTCTGCCATGTTATCCGTACTCCGTATAAGGCGCGCAGCCGCTAGCCCATGCAGTCGGTGGCCACGAGGAGGTAGGCACGGTATGCTATGCCCCCCCAACCGGGTGCCGTTGCAACGACTTGAATGTGGAATGCTAGACGCGACAAGGTAGGTAGTGTGAGTGCCCTCCCTCCCTACCTACCTACCTACCTACCTACCTACCTAGGCGAGTTCGGGCTTAGATGCCATGCACTTTTACCAAGCGCTCAGGTCCGCCGTTCCCGAGACCAGACAAAAAGAGAGAGAGAGAGCGTGTGTCCAAATGTCTTTGAACTCAATAGAACGAAAATTCAAGAGTCAAATTTCGCAAAACTCGGCAAAGAGAACCCGGAACCAACCCAATTCGACTCGTTGCTCGTCAAAAGGCTCCCCCCAAATCTTATCGACAGGTCGCGTACCTACTACTAGGTACCTACCTAGGTAATAAACCCATCGGGTAATACCTTGCAGTGCATTTCCCTTTTCTCTCCTTCGCCAGGTGGGGAACCCTAGTGCATATGGGGCTGCAGCCCGCGAGACAGGCACCCCAAAGGCAAACAAAGACGAGGAGGAGAAAAAGACAAAGGCAGAGTACTGTTTCTGTTTTCCCTCGTGTATGTAGGTCGTCCAGGTTATCGTGGCTTATGGCGTCGAAAAGAGTACATAAAAGGAGGGCAACCAACCGTCCAGGTTAAGATTGGCCTCGACCAGAGCTGCTGCTCCCCTTATTAGGCCGCTTTGGGAATACGGCAAGCTCCCAGCTGGGGCCGTGTCGTGTCCACTACCATGGATCCAGTGTCCATGGTTACACCGGCCGACTGGTTGAGCCTGGGTCGGCCGTCTCGTTGCTCCCTGTCTTCGTCCTGTCTACACTAGCCCTGTGCGCTTAGGAACCCGGTTCGTGTTGGTCCTGTCCTGTCTGTCGTTCGAACGTCTTGGGGTGCCACTCGTAACGACATGACCGAGATTTGGAGCCTCGTCTGATGCACGCTTGGGTTGGGTTGCTTGTGGCTGCGTTGCATGACATGCATCACCCAGTCGTACATCTCCTCTCTGATACCGATGACGGTTGCCGACGTTTTCAACCTTTGGCCTGCGCGCTCTGCTCTGCTTCTAAAATAAAAATGATAATAAATTAAAATAAACCCTTACGGCCGGCGACTTTTCGTATGCGTACCGGATTGAGCGAGTCAAACAGCTTTACCGGGCCGCCTCCTGCTAAAACGGCACCGTCGTCATGGCCGCTGTCGCCAGTATCGCACCAAGCATGCGCCCTCCAGTAGCCCCGTATGTCGGCTCGTGCTGGTAGCGTCATCGTACAGTTAAAAAAAAAAATTTAGAAGAAAAAAGAAGAAGAAGAAGAAGACGAACCGGTTGCGGAGGACTGGGCAAGTGTTGGTCATCTTTTTGCCCATGTTCTCAAGGTCAGAGACTATTGCTGCATGCCATTCATGTGCTGGCTGGCGTCCGACAGCCAGCGATGCCTGCGCCGCGTGACAGTGTCTGGTGCGTATGACTTACATCGCTCGTTGCCGAGTCATTTGTTCGGCAGCCGACGTGATGTGCTGTCAATGCTCCTCCCCCCGGGCCAAACGGTCAGAAAGGCTCGTTGTATCCGTGCCTTTGTGCGCATCGCGACGCGCCCCCTTCCCATTCCCGTTCCGCTCCACGTTCGCCAGGGATGGCGTCGATTGGCCACATGCCATGCGTACACGATGGTCCATGGGCGCAAGCTATTGGCGAGTTCCGTCCGAGTGGCTCCAAGACCATCCACCGATTCCGCCATCTGCCTAGATAGGCAGGCAATGCCAACGCCCTGGGAAGTCTTGCTGAACGAGGCGAAAGCTAATGATGCGTCAATCCGCCTCTCCCGGTATAGCCTAGGCGCACGATGACGTCTGTAGCTATGGGCCTAGCGTTCTTTGACAGGAAGATCGACAGGTGTTGGCAGCAGGTAATTGGACTGGCTGGCGGTGTTCGAGTCAGGGCTGGACATGAACCCACCGGGGGGGGGCATCTGTCTGTCGCCGGGGCCATGGATAGAGCTGGGAGAGTGAGCGGGCACGGATGCGGATGCGGAGGCGGATCGGGATGGATCGGTGTTCGGACGGAGAGAGACAGAAGGAGGTGGATTCTTCTCTTGGGGGCCGGCATTGAGGTTCCGACGACCGCCTGACATGGTTGTGTGTACCCCCCGGCTGTGATCAGGATGGACAGACAGCCTATGATATGTTTGTGATTCAACGCGGCTATTTTGTGTGCATGGCTTCACAAGCGTTGTTCTCATATGTTGCGTAAGGATGAATTCAATTAAAGCGAGGTGGGGTGGGATGGTGTGTGTATGGTGGGTAGCAATGAGGTGAAGTGAGTAGGTACCTGCCTGAAGACGTCCGTCTACCTGGTATGTGCCTCCTTTGACAGAAAGGTACATGACATGACACACCTAGGTAGGTAGGTAGGTAGGCACGATGCAGTTCAAGGCAGCAGCACTTCTTCTCCCTTCCATGCCGTTCCCCTCCTTCCCCCCGCCACAGAGACACCGGCGGCTTATTCCTATAGAGCGAGCGGGTGGCAGGCGCGATGCAGGCAGTCATCATCTAGGTATCTATCTCATCTATCACGGACGAGAACTGACATGTTGCTACGAAGAGCACAGGCAAACTCGGTTGCTGTTTGTTGGAAATTGTTCGAGTGTGATTTGCTCGCTCCGCTCCTCATCTAATTGGTATCTTGAAATGTATTACATCGCCTCCAACTCGTCCTGCCATGCCATGCTCAGCTGTGCGTATTTTGGCCGTTTGTAACTATGTGTTCTTGTGCACTCAACCCGTTCCTTCCCATTCGAGCTGTTCCTCCGCCGTAGTACCTACCTACCTTAGGTATCTATAGGTAGCTACGTATGGTAGGTACCAAAGTGTAACTGTGTGGTGTGGCTGGTGTTGGGTGAGGGGCTCTTGCTTCCACTCCATCTTCTGCATTTCCCCTTCCTTCTTCCATTGCTGCTCCTTCCCTGATACCGAGCGTCTCTCTATCCGTTTCGGTGCACCGCAAGTTGCAGAGAAACACGTCCTGGGCGAGCTACTTGTCTTAATCTTCGAACTCATGTGTACCCGAGTTAGCTACCTAGGTAGGTAGGTACACGGAATGTCCTCCGGCATCGTTTTCCGGAGAGACAGACATGCTTTGCTTTATCCTGACGGTAATTTCCAGCATGTTGACAACTTCAACACGCCTGGCACAAGCCCTCGACTCGCCGCTGGCCAAGTTTATCCAACGGTCGGCTTGTCTTTCGACACAGGTCATCTTTTCGTCGAGGGCACCTAGGCAGCCGCTGAGAGATGCGTCGGTCCTTTTCTTCTTCTTCGCCTTGGACATGATGGACAAGAATCCAAAAGAGTCGGTATCCCTTGGGCTCTGGAGCGTCCGTTCGGTAGGCGTAGAACGGATCATCCCGATAAATCCCACATCTGGAAACGCATCCTGCTCCGAGTCTTGTATGTTCAAGGCGATAGACGGCCCTGTGAGCCTAGACTGGCGTCAATCGAGAGTCCGAGGTGCACCACCCTGAACCGCTGTCTATCAAACTTCGTCCGGTACATCAACGGCGTCTACGGAGCCCCCAAGTCGTGTCTGTACAGGTACTCAATTCTCGGATCGACAATCTGGTCCTTGAAAAGAGGCGAGTGTTCTGTTGAGAGCGTGAAGGTGGGCGACACTGGCTGAGACGTGTTCGGCCACTCCGTCCCGAGAACACCACTCGGATCCCAAGTGAACGAGGTAGCCGATGCCTTCTCGGCCCAGCCGAAAGGCGGCATTTCGAGCCAGCCCGGGCTGTGTTCTTCACTGTAGTCGCAGTTCCATAGCCAATCTGGCAGGTTCTCGATGTCGTCGGTTCCATCGCTGTTGTCGTCGCCGTCGCTGTCGCACAAGCCCTTTGATATCGACACTGACTGTTCCGCAAATGCCGCAAGCCGCTGCAGTCGGTATTCACGGACCCGGTCTGCTTTACTCGTCTTGTTCGTCTGCCGCAGGAGTTTCTCCAAGTTCGCCAACGCCGTCATTGAGATCCGTTCGTCTGCATCCGAATTCAGGGCGATGCGAGCCGCCGACTTGAAAGATGCTATTGCCGCCGGTATGTTGGTCATGCGGTAATACTTGACCCCGAGTTCCAGGTTGACGGCCGCTTCCTGCTCCTCCGTCATGTTGTACGCGTTCATGTGCGTCGTCAGCACTTCCACCGCCTCGTCTAACCGGCCTTGGTTTTCCTTGCAAGCTGCAAGCAAGCCTGCGTGTGACAGAGCCATGTCATCCAGCCAGGGGTGCGTTTGCCCCGAGGCCTCGGCGCGCCCGCGGTGGCTTCTGAGCATTGCCTCGCAATCTTCCGCGTCTTTCCTGGCGAATATACAGTCCAGGTAGTCGCTGTAAAGTATGTGCGTCAGGTAGCTGGCTGACCCTGCGCGTTCCTCGATATCCGGGAGCAGCAGTGCGTATAGCCGCATGGAAAGCTCGTAATAGTCGGAAAAGTCGGACGAACCCAATCTGCGCCAGATCTGAGCAAGGCTGTGATGGGGCCCCAAGACGATTGGAACGAGCCCGGCGAGATAGTCAAGCACCAGCCTCAGGAGGTCATGCTTGTGGTGTCGGTCCAGGTACCAGAGCAAACAAACCGTCCGGGCCACAAAACTCGGGCTCTCGGCCGCGACTATCTCCTTGAGCGATTCAAAGGCCGGCCCGAGGACGTTATTGATGTCGATCTGGTCACCTGTCATCATGCAGCGGTTCACCAGAGCAAAGCTCGCAATGACCCTCTCGAACAAATCGTTACTGCGGTCCCCGTGGTCGAGCTGACCATTCGAACAGTCGACGTCGAACTCGCACCACCAAGCTCCCGAGGAGAAGGACCCATCGATATAATCTCGAAACAGGCGCAGCACCTGCTCGGTACTCTGCATCTCTGCCGTCGGAGCCAAAACTCTCGGGGGGTTCGGGGGCGGCGAAGGGGTCCGGCAAGTTACCTCGAGCGTGGTCTGCACGCTGGGCATCTGTCCTGCTTTGAACTTTGCCATCACCGATGGGTTGCGCTTCAGATACCGGCCGATGTTCTCCAAGTCGACAAGCTGGCCTCGTATCCTGAATTCTGTCGGCTTCTTCAGTGCGTCTCGGTCCTGCTTGAGGAGCATGATGGCCAGGACCTCGTCCCCCTTGAGCTTCTTGTCAAGGCCCCATTTCCATATCCTCGACTTGTACATCTTGACACTGCGACGACCGGTGAGGAAGATTCGGGGGGGGAAAACATGGCAGGACGTACGTACGTGGCGACAAAATTATGCTTGCGCTGCATAATTTCCATGACCTCCTTCAACGACTTGTTCTCCTCCTGGTACAGCCGGGTGATGATTGGGCGCTTGGTTTCCCATATCTCAGCGGGAAGCCTCTTACTGGGCTTTGCTGAGTGCCTAGGGCTAGCTTCGGAATCGGGCGACGACTTTTTGGCAGAGCCGGCCATGATGAGACTCTCTCGCGGAGTTTGCCCCGTTTGTTTGCCGTGTTCAAAGGAGCAACAAGCTCAGCGTGGAGGTCCGGCGGCACCCAGTTCCGGGCAGTCTGAAGTGGTCCTTTGTCGGAATCTTATCGAACCACGACAAGCACTTTATTCAGTGAACGCGGGGAAAGCGCTGGACACGCTATTTGAAATCAGGGAAAAGGGGAGTTTGGCGGGTAAGCAGACGCGCCGCTAAGCCCAGCAAGGTTCCGTCTTCCCGCCCCCAAGTCAAATATGATGAGGGTTGCATTCGGCCCTATGCCACTCTCCTCTGCGGCAACAAAAGACCCCTGCATGACAGCGGTGGCTCAGCAACAGATAGCTTGCATCTGTTACCAGTTATCGACCTGGCACGGGTGGGAAGGCAACGCACTCGACGACCAGACACGCCCGCCGAATCGCTAGTGTCTCCAGTATCCCCTCTCTGTGCGGATACCTCTCCGTCACTTTCTCTCTCGCACTCTCGTTCTCTCTGCCTGCTGGTTAGTGACTGCATGGCAGGGGTTGTATTGCAAGGAGCAGCCAGCGATCAGCAACGTGCTGTGCACACACAGCACGATGATTTTGCGCCACCTGTCTCGCGGGCCTTGAAAGGACGAATAGCATTTTGGGCACGGGTGAAGGCAGCTTTATTTGGAATGTCTTGTCAATTCTGCCGACAATCCTCCCGCCTACTTAAACCATCCTTCTCTCCCCACTCAGCAGCCTAACGGACCGGATCCCTTTACCCGCACCACGAACCGCTCGCTTGACGAGGCCGCATATCTGCAAGATGGGCTAGGCTCATTTAGGCGCCATGTCAACCTGCAGTAGTAGCTAGGGGCCAATTACACGTCGGCACGCCTGGCCTGCACGTTAATTGGCGACGTTGGCGACTTTGACGACGCTGTAACCTACCCTGCGAAGGATGAGCAAGATTGCAGTAGCCCCCCCCCGGAAACTGCATTTCATGGCTGAGCATGACGGGTTGTCTATCGTCGTCCTCAAACCCAAAGATTGCTCCGATCCAAACAAACAAACACTAAGACCGAACCGGACAATCTAAAGCTTGGCAGCCTATCACCAGCCCCCCCCCCGTACTGATACGACTTGCACAAAGCCGACTAAATCCCGGCCGTTTCGGTGGGACTCCTTCCGCCAGAGAGGATGGCCAGTTCCCATCACCCTGGTTCACGGAAATGGGGGGAAACCCAAACACCGCCGGACAATCAGATTCTCATGCCATGACGACTGCCTTGGAGGGGCGCTCAACTGTTGCCTGGCCGCCCTTGGCAATGTTTGGGCTTTCCAGGTCTTCTGCGTTTCGGCGAGGTGTATTTTGCCCCCCTCCAGGCTTCCGGATTCTTCACAGGAATAGGGAACTCATCGAGGAAACCCACACGAGGCAGACTCACCAAGTAGACGCCTGAAACCCCCATCGCCCATGGGGTTTTTTTTTTTTTTTTTTGGACTGATACGAAGACGGCGATGTGACGGATAGCGACGCTCCCCTATTTAGATACTCGTGCTGGGTACGAGACCGTATAGAGGTATTGCTGGTGCCAAGAAACCAATCATGCCGACGGGCGGCAAAGCTTCGGCCTGTTGATGGTGTGTCACTCGGTCGCGAGCCAATCTGTGACGGATCTCGACTGGCTGCCACGGGCACAGTGAGATAAAGACAATCGTGTTCCAGTCGACTGGGCCCGGATACGGGTCTCGGCAATGGCCCAAGCTTCAGCCCTACGTCGATGCAAGGCAACGAGGACGCATCTGAGGTTGCGGCGTCGAAGCACTTCCCGCGATGGCCGTGAATATGACAGCTTGGTGGCGGCCCGGACGCAGCCTCGGGGTTCCTGGCGTTTCCTCTTCGCAACTTGGCCGTTATACACCTATAGCTACCAAAGTCCCTTCTTTTGGGTGACCAAGCCAGCCACAGGACCGGGGATCGTCAGGCAGGCTTCTTATTGACTGTGCCTGGCAAGGCCTTTGTTGCCTGCCTTGGGCTTGCTGGGGGGGGGGGGGGGGGGGGGGGGGGGGTTGGACCGGATGCGAGTTCGACGAGAGCAACTCACAGCCCTGTCTAGAATACGCCCCAATGCCATTGGGGATGCCGTGAAGGTCGGGGCCACCGTTTCTCGGCACCCCCTCTTGCCCCTCTTACGAGGTTCGCCCCGGTAGGGTGATTCTTCAACTTTCCAAAGTGCCTCCGCCATTGACCTAACTTCACCCTTGAAGACCAGCAATGGATACAACCTCGCTTCTGCCTGTACACGACCGAGGATATAAAGCCGGCGCGAACTTGTCTTCAGAATGAGCGAGAAAGAGCAACAGCGCATTCAACACTCTACGACTTCTATCTCACCTCCCCAAGCATCATCATCATCATCACCACCACCATCATCATCATCATCGCCCGTCCAGACAAGATACGCACCGCGAGAAGCTCACGACCTCCTTCGCAGACTCCAAGAGAATACGGTACATGTGTTCAAAGTCATGCGGGTCTTGGCGAAACATCTAACACAATGGCCTTAATGTAGATTGAAGCTCTGAAGACATTGAGCAACAACATGAACTCTAGCAGCTCGTACGGCGGCGGCGGCGGCAGCAGCTCCAAGGGCACCTCTCCTGATGACGGGAGCAAATCGTACGACCAATCTGCCATCTTCGACGGCCTCCTCCCTCGGATAGAGACACGAGGACAAAGCAAGCATGGCTCCAAGAAGAGCAGCGGCAAGAAGAAGGAAGGCAAGAGTTCAAGTCAACAGTATGTCGTGTCATGGACAGACTGCCGGCAAGACGGCGGGCGCTGACTGACGTTTCACGTACCAGATGAGAGGCTTCCGGCGGCCGTGTATGCTTGGCATGTGCCGAAAGGTAAAGTAAGATGACACCAATTCCTGGTACGGTACGATCTACGCGGCACCATGCTTGGTTCGGATTCTGGGAGTGGAACGGGGCTCTTTTTTTGTGAATGGGATTCCGGGGGCCTGGTGGGAGCGACGGAAATAATTGGACGAGATGCAGTGCGGCGGCGCTAAACGGAGGTCTGGATTTTGGTGTTTGTTACTGGCGTTTTGCCTGGTTCCGTATTCGATTGGCAACATGTTAGCTATCCTTGTTCACCCCTCTTTACTCGAATCAAAACAAACCATGGCCAAGCATAGCATGTTGCAAGATTGCCTTTCTAGGCAAGCAAACTGAGGCCAATTTCGACGTCGGCGGTGGGGCCACGGGGAGGCAGCAAAGGCGCGTCCGTCCTGGGAAGAAGTCGACTCGGACCAAACAAGGCCCGACGGCATCTGAGCAAAGCACAAAGGTCCCGGAACCCGTCGGCGGTGCGGCGCTGTGCTCCCCCCCCCCTCCCCCACCACCGTCTGACCGATGCGACCAAAAAGCATGGATAAGGGGATCTCGGCCCCCAACTTTGCCCAGGATTCCTCCCCCCCCCCCCCCCCCCCCCCACATGGCCGCCCCCCGGCTCCGAGATTCCCACGAACGCGACAGTAGGACTTGGAACGGGATTCCGTGAACGGACTAGCGCAGAGAGAGAGAGAGAGAGAGAGAGAGAGAGAGAGAGAGAGGCAATCGGCCGCCCGAGTGTGGGAACATGATACACGAGGGGGGGGCAGAGGGGGACAGAGATGCAGAGAAGCAGAGAGCGAGCGAGCGTTTGGGGTGCCGATGACGACAGGGCTGGCTCTCTCTCTTGGACAAACTGCTGCGTATGGGTTCAACCTCGGGTTTTCGGGGCAGGCGAGGCTGGTTTACGAGGCTGTTGTTTGGGGGGGGACAACCACCTCGACGGACCATCGTATCGACGGATCGACTGAAGCATCTAATGGCGGCAGGCCAGACAAACGAAAAGGATGCAATCCCGCTCTGGCGCATCCGGCGCTTGGGGACTCGGGTAGCGCGTCAGCAAGGAGTCCCCTCCCTTGTTCCTGTCCGTCCGTCTCACTGCTTCGACAGCACGTCCGTTGGAGTGCGGGTATGGATTTGGCTCGTGTGGGTCTGGTATTTAGTCCGTATCTAACTACTTCTACAGTCTGTTGCGTTGGCAGTGTCGAAAACCCAACTTTTCGTCTGTATAGCGGCTATACACAAATGTAACCCCTATACAAAACACCGATTTTTAGCTAGCAGTTTTAGAAATCTGTATTTTTAAGTATTTAATAGTTACTAATTTAACGTTATTACCTATATCCCTTATAGAGAAAGTAAGGTTATTTAGATATATTAGGCTCTTATTAACTAACTATAAATATATTACCTCTAATATTTTTAATAAATACTATATTATATTTATTAAGAGATAGCTAGATATAAAAGAGGCTATATAACGCCCTATTAGCCTACTTATAATACTAATTAAAAAGGTATATAGATTATATTACTATATAGGCTTATTACCTATTATAAAGTTATTAATATCTATTAAAAGATAGCTAAATATAAAGGAGGTAGATATCTATTAAGAGGTAGCTAGATATAAAAGAGGCTGTATAAGGTCCTATTAGCCTACCTATAATACTAATTAAAAAATTATATAGACTGTATTATTATATAGGCTTATTACCTATTATAAAGTTATTAATATCTATTAAAAGATAGCTAGATATAAAGGAGGTAGATATCTATTAAGAGGTAGCTAGATATAAAAGAGGCTATATAACGCCCTATTAGCCTACTTATAATACTAATTAAAAAGGTATATAGACTATATTATTATAGACTATATTATTATATAGGCTTATTACTTATTATAAAGTTATTAATATTTATTAAAAGACAGTTAGATATAAAGGAGGTAGATATCTATTAAGAGGTAGCTAGATATAAAAAAGGTTATATAAGGTCCTATTAGCCTATCTATAACGCTAACTAAAAAATTATATAGACTGTATTATTATATAGGCTTATTACTTATTATAAAGGAGGTAATATTAATACTATATTACTACTATTATTACTACTAACTGTTAAATAAAATAAAGAAATACTAGATTAAATAAATAAATAATAGATTAAATAAATATACTGTTAGGTATATAAAATTACTAATATCTTTAAGGTAATTAAGGTCCTTAGTTAAGTAGTATAAAGGTAGGCTAGAGGGACCTTAAGAAGTTAGTAGTATAGCTAATTAAGAATAAGAACTATAAGGTTATTAAGAAGGAGGTAAAACCTATAATAGTACTAAAGCTTAATAAGAATAACTAGTAAAAGGTAGTATAAATACTAGAGGCCTTTAATAAAATAAATAAAGATATTATTAAATAGATAGGTTATAGTATATATATAGTTAAGTAGTAGTAATATTAATATAAAGTAACTAGCTAAGTAGTTATATATCCTTTAAGTAGGCTAAGTTATATAAAGTTAGAGGTATAGTAACTCTATAAGCTATTAAAGCTTCTTACCTACTGTAATAACCTTAGCCTTAAGGAGATATAGGATTTCCTATATAAGTAATTTAATATAGAGGTCTATAAATTAATAATTAGTTAGTAGCTCTATTTAGCTAGGTAGATATTAAAGTTAGTCTATATTATTACTACCTAAAGGGATAAGGTATTATAGTATAATTAGATATATACTATTTACTATTACTACCTAAAGTAATTAATATTTATTAATAAGTTAGGGGTTAATAAGTGTATAGGTGTATAGAGAACAGGCTAAGTACTAAAAGGGCTAGCAGCCTATTATAAGGATAAACTTAAATACAGCTAGTAATACTAGATTCTTTCTACCTTTACTATTAATAGTATATTTAATATATTAATATACCTAGGTATAATAAATAGTAATAGGTTTTTAGTATAGATATAAGAGAA
Source organism: Colletotrichum zoysiae (assembly GCA_030867305.1). Taxonomy (NCBI): domain Eukaryota; kingdom Fungi; phylum Ascomycota; class Sordariomycetes; order Glomerellales; family Glomerellaceae; genus Colletotrichum; species Colletotrichum zoysiae. The sequence continues at coordinate 10,285 of MU842912.1, read as the reverse complement.
AGTATTACCTAAGTATAGTACCTTTCCTACTATAAAGTTAGTTATTATTATAGATAACGCCTTATTCTATTATTAGTAAGATATTAAAGAGGTATATAAATTAGCTAGTATATAGTTATTATTCTTACTACTATACTTACCTAACTTTAACTAATATAGCCCTTCTAGTAGCTGTTTTAGTTCTAATAGGGTAAATAGGCTGTAGAGGACTTTAGCTAGATATAACTAAAGTAATATAAAGAGATATATAAAAGTAATAAACTTAAGTAGAGTAATATAAGTAAAAGGAAGCAGTAAAATAAGTAATAAATAATAGGTATAAGTAAATAAGTAAATAAAAGGTATAAGTAGATAGTCTTATAATAGTTAACCTTCTTAAAGGTAAGGTCCTTAAGAAGGGTAACTATATACCTATAGTTATATAATACTATATATATTCTATATATAAGGCTATCTATAATACTTATTCTTATAATAAGTGCCCCCCCTAAAGAGATAATTATTTTATTTTTCTAGTTAAGTTAAGATATATAAATAGAAAATAAAAAAAGTAAAATAAAGTAAAGTCCCTTTATCTTTATCCTTCTTTTTTATTCTATTTACTTAGTAAAATATTTTAATATAGTAATCCTCTTTCTTTAACTATAACTATAATATCCTTCCTATAGTTCTTATTCCTTATAAAGGGTAAGGTAAAGGTAAAGTTAATATACTTTTAAAAGTTAAGATAGATAATAAATAAAGGGATATTAACTACTATATATAGTAGCCTTATTCTTAATTCTTATCTTTTTACTTTATAAAAGGGTTATAGTGTATTAAGTTAGGTACTAAAGCCTTAAGCGTTATAGTATAAACTTACTTTAAGCTATAAAGGGTAGAGGTAATAGGGCTTTCTACTAAATATTTAGTACCTTAAGCCTTAAGTAAGATAACCTTAGTTTAAAGAACGCTTAGTTAGTTCTAAAGTCTCTTAATTTTATTCTTTTTAAATATATCTAAGGCCTAGTTTACTATAGTTTTATCTTAAGCTATTTTTATAATATCCTTTATAGCCTTTATATATTTATTAATACTAGTTATTTACTACTATATATCTCTTATTTAAATAATAATATATATATATAGTAAGTAACGTATTATAGTAAGTAATATACCTTTCTCTACCTATCTACCTTTTATATAAGTAAATTTAGCTATAATATATAAAATTAATTAAAACTACTTATTATCCCCTTCCTTATTACTATCCTAAACTACTTTATAGGTTTATATATTATATTTAGTCTTTCTATAATTACTATATTGTTGTGTGTATAGTTTAGTACCTTCTATATAACCCTCCTTCTAGAGGTTATTCTCTCCTTTAGTATTAATACTACCTTTTTCTACTTATAGTGCCTCTGCTTTAGTAGTATTAAGTAACCCTTTAAGATGTAGTTAGGTCTTTTTAGCTCTCTAGTACTTACTTAGTATTTCTACTACTATATAATACTTTTCCTTTTTAGCCTTAGTAAGAGTAAGCTTATATACTAACTTACTAATACCTTTAGCTTAAAAGTTAATAATCTTATATATTACTATTAGTAAGCTACCTTAATACTACTAGATCCTTTTTTTAAGGGAATTAGTACTTTATATACTAGCTAGTACTATAGTTAGTATCTTAAGGTCTTAAGAGTCCTAACTATTTAGATATAAGCTTAGTAGTGTTAGCGTCTTTAGCTTAAAATCTAGGTAGGAAATAACTACTTTAGGGTTAAAAGGTATAAGGCCTACCTATCTAAAACTAGCTTATATATTATTTTTACCTATTAAGGTAAAGAATACTGCTTTAAAGGTAGGAAAGAAGTTATCCTTTATAATATATAAAATCTATATTTATATTATCTTCTTAATTTCCTTACTGTATAAGTACTTTAATAGGCTAAAGTACCTTATATTAAAAGGCTAAAGCTTATATAATAAATAGGGAGGTATATAGAGAGTAATAATATTTTATTCCTTATAGTATTTATTAAAGTTAGTTAATTTATAGCTATTATAACTATTAAGGATTAAGAGGTAATAAGTAGCCTTTATATAAGACTTTATATACTAATTAAAGTGCTTTAGCTAATTTAGGCTAATCTTATTTATTATCTATTTATTTTTACTTAGATAGATATACTATATAGCTAGGAATTAGCTGTTAGTATACTAAGAGAGGAGGTAATATTTACCTTTTATAATAATGTATAGAGGTATTACCTAGCTATCTGTATATATACCTTAAATAATAGAAACCTATTTATAATTACTAGGCTGCTTTATATAAGGCCTTCCCTTACAGTTAGAAGTTATAATAACCTTTATATATAATAGTATTTCTATTAAGAAGCTAGTCTTATTAAAATTATAGATATTATAATTCTATATCCTATACTTTATAATTATATTTTATATAAGTATAAACTAGTCTTATATAATTATAGGATCCTTAGCTAAAGCCCTCTAATAGTTAATCTAATATTAAAATTATATTTTTAATTTAGGGATATATTATATAAAGTTCTCTACCTATTAGGGTCCTATATATATCCTATTATATATATTTAGAAGTTAGTTAGCTATTTCTTATATATCTTCTTATTATAGAGGGAACCTTTAATTAATTAGGTTAATAACTTATTTAAGAATTACCTCCTCTTCTATTATAGTTATCTTTATAGAATTTAGTTATCTTTTAGCTTATATAATATATCTAGTGTATTAGTATTAAAGGGTTATATAAGAGACCTTAAAGGTAGAAGCTACTTATTATATAGACATTTTTAGGTCTTTTTTAATAGCCTAGAGGGTAAGGATAATATAACTTTTAATTAAAGTAGATTATATATTTATATATAGAGGAAACTTAGTGTAAAGGTTAAAGAAGTAGAAAGTAAGAAAAGTAGCTTACTTACTATATTAGCTTACTTACTATATAGGTATATTATTAATAAAATATTACTTTAAAATATAATTAGTATTACTTATTAAGTATTAATAAGTAATAAATTTATATTAGTATTAGTATAAATAGTATTATATTACTATAGTAGTTTTACTACTTATTATTACTTATAAAAGACTTTTTATTATATTATACTTATATAGATATATAAAGTATACTTATAGTATATATACTTTAAAAAGTAGTATATTACTATATTATATAATTATAGTAGTAGTTTTATTACTTATTATTACTTATAAAATACTCTTTATTATATTATACCTATATAGATATATAAAGTATACTTATAGTATATATACTTTAATATAGTACTTTAAATATATAAATACTTATATAACTTAAAAATACTTTAGTATTAAAAAATCTATATAAAGGTAAATATATTTATAAAAGTAGGCTTATAGCTATTTACCGCGCGATTATATAACTTTAGCTAAAAACAACTTCTACTTTAACTAGCTAGCTAATTTACTAGCAAACAGTACCTCTATTACATAACTTTAACAGTTAATAGGTATATAACTTTTAATAGGTTTTAAAATAAGATAAATTACTCTACTGTTAAAGAAATACTGCTAATTTAAGCCCTTTTCTGTTAGCACTCTGTTAACCTAGCCGCTATTTAGAATGCCGTCCTTCTGAGTTAGTAGGAACTCCCTCCCCCGGTCTTACGCACCGCTGCCGACCCCTACGCCGTCCCGATCCAACAGATCCAACGTCCTACTACCGCCATTAGCAAATACCCTAAGTATATCACAGCACAGCATCACAGCCAAACTTACCTATTGCTAACAGGCTTTACACATTATCTGCCTCTTAGCCTTAATAGCCTAGGTAGCTGTATCTATAACGTTAGTAAAGTAAAATTAATACTCTAGCTTACTAAGTAAGTCTAGAGAAGCTAAATCTTTATAGAGATATTAGATTTTACTTCTAATCTTAGTTTTAAAGCTACCAGCCTAGTCTTTAGCTAGCAGCTTTAAGGTAAAGATTACTATATTAAACCTTAGTTCTAAAGGGAGAAGGATATATACTATATCCTTTTTAATAACTGTAAGGCTAAGTTACTTAGTAAGAGCGCCTGTTAATATAGGATCTCTATATATAGTGCTTAAAGGGCTGTAATTAGCAGCCTAAGGGAGGCCCTATAGGTTTTTAACAGTTAGGAATATTATAATAGTAGTAAAAGGGTTTAGTAAAGATAGATAGGATAGAAGGAGGATAAGCCTAGAGACAGCTTTAGCTGCCTTTTTATATATCTAGCTATAGCTAGTAAGGTTACTAGTAAGTAAAGCTATCTCTAGTACTGTCTTTAGTATAACTTATAGCGTAAGGTTTTTAACAGCCTTAGTAGAGTTTAGAGTTATTATATAGCTTATAATAAAGCTATTATAACCTTAATAGTAGATTTAATAGTACTATTATTACTAGTACGTTAAATTACAGTAGTAACCCTATTATTACTAACGTTCTAGCGCCTAAAGGTTATTTGTATATATATCTAGGCTATAGTTAAAGTAAAGTTAGATTTAGTAGTTACCCTACGTTATTAGGTATTCTTTACTATATTAAGATATTAAGATATAGTATAGGCTAGAGGTACTGTATATTAGGTTTTATATACTGTAATTATATTTACTAGGTAAACTGCACTAGACCGCTTATAGGGGTTTAGAGCGATTATATTTATTAATAATATTTATAAAAGTTTAGATTTTATACTATAGTAAATAACTTATTATCTACTTAACTTACTATATAACTTAAGACCTTATATCTCTATTACTTACTTATTATTACTTTATAAATAAATCTATAATATATTAATAAATATTATATATAATATTTATTAATAATTATAGTTAAAATGGCCGCTTCTAACGATTCCTTCTCTTTTAATAAGAGCTTATAAGACCTTTCTAGCTCTAATTTAACTAATAGTAAAGCTTCTTTTTAATTTATAACTAATTCTCTAATAAATAAGCTTAAAAATAAAAAATATTAGTATAAATATACTTTAGAAAATTATCCTAATTATATTATAAAACCTACTAATTCTTATATTATTATTAATAAATTATTTACTTATAACTTAAGTAATATTAATTTTAATAAACCTAGAGAAATTATATATAATTATAATATACCTAACTATAACTTTAGCTTTAAAACTAAAGTAAAAAGATTCTAGGCTAGTGTAAGGTAAGTACACTATAAAAATAAACATCCTAATATTATTATTAAAAAAGAAAAAGAAAATAACCTTTTTAAATACTCTAGTAAGTTAAATATTATTTAATATTAGTATTACTATACTAGTTATTAATATTATATATATAATATTAATATACTTTATATTAATATTTTAATACCTTTATGCTTATTTAAATTTAAATACTAATATTAACTACTATAGTAACTAACTAGATTAATAGTAGAAATAGTAGTATAATATAGTCTAATATTAATAACTTTATAAGTAATATAGAAGATAATACTTTATTTAAACGCCCTTAGATTTTAAATACTATTTTTAAGCCTAATACTGCTATTAATATCTATATTAAATTTCTTATTAATAATAATATTCCTTTTAATATTATTACTTTTAAGGATTTTAATAATCTATTAGAGTATTTTAACCTATAAGTTATATTATAATTAATTATATAATATAATACTATAAATAATATTATAAAATAGTATATTAACTAACTATATAATATAGAAATACTCCTAAGTTATATTATAGTAAAGTTATAAGCTCTATTAATACTTTATTTAACTCTACTAAAGATACTATTATATATTATCTATATAACTACTTTAATAATTATAGTTATATATCTTTATAACTAGATATATAGACTTCTATAGACTCTAAGTCTTATTTAGGTATTATAGGAACCTTTATTAATAGTAACTTTAAGTTAGAGTATAAGATTTTAAGTATTTAAATTTCTTTAATATAATAACTTAATATTTAATTATATATTATAATATTAGTATATTATAATAGTAATTAATTATTTCTAGTTTAATAGTTATTATAAGTAAGTAACTATTTATTAATTTAAGCTAATATTTACTTTAGGTTTTAAAGCTTTAACTAGTGTATATTCCAGCTTATATATTAGTAAAATATTTAAATCTAATATTATAGATACTTATAGTATTCCTTTTAATAGAGTAGTAAGGTAAGTATTTTTAATTTATTTCTTAATATTATTATTATATATAATATACTATATATATAGTTATAGAGTAATAAAATAATAACTAATTTAATTATAATATAGCTTTACTAGAGATAACGGCTTTAATAATAATACTTTCTTAGGCTTATGGCCATTTACCGCGCGATTGTACGACTTCAGCCAAAAACAACTTCCACTTCAACCAGCCAGCCAATTTGCCAGCAAACAGCACCTCCGTTACACGACTTCAACAGTCAATAGGCACGTAACTTTCAAGTTCCAAAACAAGGTTTAATATTACACTTTTAGGGCCTTTTAACTTCCCCCTCCCCAAACGCCTAACACTAAATAAATCACTCCACCCAGAAGAAACGCCGCCAATTCAAGCCCTTTTCCGTCATCCACCGACCCAGCCGCCATCCAGAACGCCGTCCTCCAAGTCAGTAGGAACTCCCTCCCCCAGTCTCACGTACCGCCGCCGACCCCCGCGCCGTCCCGATCCAACGGATCCAACGTCCCAGCACTGCCGCCGTCAGCAAATACCCCAAGCATCATCACAGCCAAACTCACCTATCACCAAGGGCCGCACAAGGATTTCGCCAGTCCCCTTTTCAACTAGTCATAGGCCTCAATAGCCTCCACTACCGCTTTTATAACATCATCATAATAAGGGAGGTCCTCTAGGCAAGGACTTCTCAGCCAGTTAATAAACTCCAGCTAGTCCTTAAAGCCTAAGATCTAACGCCGTACGTCATCACTAGGCTGGTCTTTAGCCAGAAGCTCTAGGCCAAAGGTTCCAACAGTCACCCTCTCAGTAAGGGACAGAGAGTCAAACTCTCTATTAATAATAGCCCAGAAGCCAAGCTTTACAGCCTCAGGGCCGGTTCAGACAAAGTCCCAATAGGCTGCCCAAGGGGCAGAGTGGCCCTCAGCCTAGGGAAGGCCCCATGGGTTTAGACTGGTGATATACATAGTGAGCAAGGAGTGTTATGTATGTGTGTATGATTACCAGCGTCTTGTTTCAAAGATGGATGGGATGGAAGGAGGACAAGCCCAGAGACAGCTTCAGCCGCCTTTTTATATATCTAGCCACAGCCAGCAAGGTCGCTAGCAAGCAAAGCTATCTCCATTCAGTGTGACTCACGGCGCAAGGTTTTCAACAACGACCTTGGTGGCAGAGTTCGGAGTCATCGCGTGGCTTGCAACAAAGCCATCACGACCTTAATAGTAGATTCAACAGTGCCATCGTCGCCGGTACGTCAAATCACGGCAGCGACCCCCCAAGGTTATCGCCAACGTTCCGGCGCCCAAAGGTCGTTCGCACCATGGTTGAAGTGAAGTTAGATTCAGCAGTTACCCTACGTTATTAGGTATCATTTACTGCATTAAGATATTAAGATACAGCACAGGCCAGAGGTGCCGCGTATTAGGTTTTACATACTGTAATTACATTTACTAGGTAAACTACACTAGACCGCTTATAGGGGTTTAGAGCGATTATATTCATCAATAATAATACTTTCTTAAGTAATATTATTAATACTTATAAAGAAGACTATAATATTAATACCTATAATATAAGGTGTTTTATATACATATTAAATATAGTTACTAAAGATATAGTTAATACTTTTATTAACTTATCTACTAAAAATACTATTATAAAGGAATTTAAGAATATAGCTATTATTAATAATTATAATAGTAAAATTATAGAATTAAAAGATAAAGAAAAAGAAAAAATCCTTAAAGCTAATACTAATAAGTAAAATACTAAATAATATATATATAATATATATATATATATATATATAATATTATACTAATTAATATATTATAGGCGTTATAGGGTCTATTAAACGTATTATAATTTTACTTAAAAATAATAATCCTTTATATAAAGAATTCTTATAAGCTATTAAGTATAATAAAGAGTTAAAAGACCCTACTATACCTATTAATTATAATAAAACTAAGATTCCCTTATATAAGTTTTATTACTTTAATATATTATACTATTATTTTACTTTATATATATAATAGTAAAATTATAATATATTTATAATATATTAGTATTATATAAAATATTAATTAAATACTAATTAATCTATAGGTAATAATACTAGATAGAATTCTATATACTTAATAATTAGTACTACTTTAGAGTTAAAACTAGCTCTAATTATACTAGGATCTAGTACTAAAAATAGTATATTTAAAGCTATATTACCTAAAGCTAATAACTAGATATAACTATAGTATATTAAAGACCTATTAGAAGTATTTTATACCCCTACTATATAAATATAATTCTAAACGTTTACTACTATAGATAGTTTACTATTTTAGGTATTAGATATATACTTAACGTTAGAAAGAGAGTTAAATTATTATATAAATTAAAATAAACCTATAGAAGGAGACTTAGTAAGTTATTATATTATTATATATTTCTTTATATTATTAATAATATTATTTACTATTATTAATATTACTTACTATTATTAATACTATTTACTATTATTAATATTATTAATATTATTATTATACTAACTTTATATAGAGTAATAAGCCTAAAAATCCTTATATTAAGCACTTTATAGATACTATTAATATAAGGAAAAAAAAGTTATCTAATTACTTTCCTTTACCTATTACTAATAGTAATTATAAAAACTATAAACCTTATATTATAGGGTCTATTCTAGAGCCTAAGTGGAATATAGAGTAATTTTTTAATAATACTTACTTAAAGCCTTATTTACTTATATAGGTAGAATCTAAAGTTAAAGAAGACCTTAAGTTAGAATATAATACGTAAGTCTATTTAGTATTTTTTATATAGTTATATATATATAGTTATATATATATAGTTATATATATATAGTTATATATATATAGTTATATATATATAGTTATATATATATAGTTATATTCTTTTTTAATTATACTTATTATAAAGTAATACTAATACTTAAAATATAAATAGTCTAAAGTCTAAAATAATAAAAGACTTAGAAAAAGATAATAAAGAGGATTTATATATTCCTAGTTTAAATAAATCTATTAAAATAAGAGATAAAGATTCTATTTATAATTTAGATTCTTCTATAGATTTACCTACTAGTAGTAGTAGTAAAAAAGGATCTAAGTTTACTATAGATTTATCTAAGCCTAGAGAAAGGCCTATAGGTAATACTAAACTATAGATACCTATACCTAAACTAAAACCTAAAGAATTTAAGAATTTTTATCCTATTTAAAGTAAATAACAGGTAGCTAAAATAAGAAAAAACAAATTAAAAAACTATTATTCTTTACCTCCTATAGGTAATAAGGTAAGTTATTTTTTAAAGACTTTAATACTAATTATTTTAATAATTATTATAAATTATTAATATAATAAGTATATTAATAATATTAATAGAAATAATAACTAACTTATTATTAGGCTAATTCTTTAGACTAGTAGAAAGAAAATATAGAAAAATTTCCTATTTTATCTATATTAACTAGAAAATATCTAGCTATACCCCCTACTTCTACAGTAGTAGAAAGTAGCTTTAATTAGTCTAGTAATATTATAAGTAAAAAAAGAACTAACCTTTCTAATAATATTAGAAAGAAATTAATATTATTAAAAGTCTAGTAGGAATCTAGTAATATAGATAATTTTAATAGTAATTTCTATATACCTAAAATATATAATAATATATTTAATATAGGAGTAGAGATATCTTCTTCTAAAGAGGAAGATAATAAAGATATAGAATTTTTAAAAGAAAAAGAAGAAGAAGAAGAAGAAGAACTTTAGGTAATATTATTTATATTTAATAGTATTTTATTCTAATAATAATAATACTATATTATATAATATTTATTATATTATTATATATATTTTTATTTAATTATTATAATAATACTAATTTTAAATAGATATTAATATTCTATTTCTATTAAGCTCTAGCTTTTTAAATAGGTTTAGTTTAGTTTAATTAATTTATTTACTTATATTACTATTAGTTATAATTACTTACTTATTATAACTATTATTAATCTATTATTAAAAGGTAGTTAATAATAATTTATT
>MU842911.1:122189-149916 GCA_030867305.1 Colletotrichum zoysiae | reverse complement strand
GGGGGGGGTGCATTTTTGACTAACTAACGTGTGTGCGCGGCAGGCCGACGCGGAAAACCGCGCCGTCTACCTCGAGTCCAGCTCTCTCGCCAACAACGCGTACTACCGCAAGTTCGGGTTCGAGTACAAGCGCGAGATCCGGCTGACCCGCGGGGACGCCCCCGTGAGCCTGTTCATCATGGTCCGCGAGCCGTGCCCGCGCGGCAGGGCGGCGGGCGGCCACACGTACTCGGCCGTCGTCTCCAGCAACATCAAGATGCAGATCAACGCCGTGATGAAGGAGACGGTCCGGGTCTGATGATGGTTGTGTGTGCCGAGGGTTCCCTCTCCCCCTTCCTCCTCCTCCTCCTCCTCCTCCTCCTCCTCCCTTCCTCTCCACAGTCAGTCAGCTTTTTTTGTCTTTCTTTCCAACACCCCCCCTTTTTTCATGATGACACGCGGAAACTGTTGACTTGCTCGACGTGCTTTTGGGTTGTTGTTTATTTATTTATTTATTTGGTTTGTCTTGCCGTGTTATCGTCTGGAGAGTCGTGTCTTGTCTTTTCTCCGCCGCGGAGGCTCCTTCTAGGCTTTGCTGCCTGCGTCTCCATGCTGACCACAGCTCAAGACTTTCAACATCCCCTCCCCTCCCCCCCTTTCGTTGGGCGTGTCGGGTTCAACACCCCTGGCTCAGACTCTGACCGACTTTGTCTCTGTCGCAAGGGGGAGGACGATGAAGTGCGCCCTGCTTTTTATTTTATTTTAGTTTTCACCTTTTTTGTTTTGTTTTGGTTGTTTTGTCGCTTGTGTTTCTTGCTTTTTGGCTTGCTCGTATCGACCGATTAGCTCTAGCCGTTCATTAAATAAAAAACAGAACAATGACCTATTCCACTCATATCCTTCGTATCAACGAGTTGCGGCCGTTCCACGCGCGCCTCTCCTTTTCCGCCCTTGTTGTGTGACAAATGCACCAGCTCCCTGTCGAGCTCTTTCGACCCAGAGTCGATGAAGTCCCCCCGGTCCCCTTGGCGAGGCCCCTAGGGTTCGTTTTATTCTATTTTCCCCCTCCCCCCTTCCTCACGCACTCAGTTTTGTTCTCCTTACGACATGACAAATCCGACTCCTCCCTCCCTTTGCCTCCGAGACAACTCTCGGAGAATCCCTCTTGGTGAGTCCTAGTAGTCGAGAATGGCCCACGTCTCGTCGTCGATGGTCGTGTAAATCAGGCCCTGGCCGAGCAGCTCGTCGGAGGCGCCAAGGACGTCGCGCAGGCTGAGGCCGGCACCGCTCGAGATCTGGTTGAGGTGAACGCCCTCGTTCCCGCCGGGGGAGTTGTTGATGAAGTTGAACATCTTTTGCGCGGCGGGCGAGCACCCCCTCAGCTTGCCGGCCTGGGCGGCGTTCCCGCCGGGACCGGCGCCGGCGCCGGCGCCGTACGAGTCGCCGCCGTCGACGAACATGCCGTCGCCGGCGGCAGCACCGCCAGCAGCGCCAGCACCGGGGCCGCCGTTCAGGGGGCCCTTGGTGAAGTAGAGGTGGACGTAGGTGGCCTCGAGGAGGTGGTAGTTGACCTCGTTGAAGTCGGTGACGGGGCGGATGAAGTGGGCGCCGACGTGGCGCTTGCCGTTGAAGGACTTGAGGCGGCCCCAGACGCGGACATGGCCCTCGAGCTCGAGGTTGGCGTCGGCGTCATCCTTCTTGTCCGTGTCGACCCACTTCTTGACCTCGATGAGGCCGGTGCCGTCGTCGAGCTTGAGGGTGATGTTTGTCGGCTGCGGGGAGATTTGGCGGATCTGGGCGACGAAGGTTACCTGTAGACGGGGGGGGAGTGGAGGTTAGCTGGATGTCGTTTTTCTCCTTGTCCCTCTTTCCTTCTTCTTCCTCGTCATCCTTTTATCCACTTGCAAGGGCTGGTTGTCGTGTCGTGCCAGGGGAGGGAGGACTGACTTGTGTGACGGTGGCGCCATCAATCTTGAAATCGGCGCCGGGGTAGGCCTCTTCGGCGTCGATGATCTGTTTGATGGTGACGGGGCGGAGGGACTCCTCGCTGTAGGCCTTGCCGCCGCCTCCCTGGCTGCCCTGCTGAGAGCCGCCGTAGACGAAGCCGCCGGCGTCGTCGCCGCCCTGGGCGCCGTAGGCTGTTTTCGTGAAGCCGCCGTATGAAGCTGTTTGTTGGGGGCACGCCAGTTAGCTTGGACAACTGACTGATGCCCCATGCCTCCAAGGGTAGGTAGGAGAGGGGGAAACGTACTCATTGTTATCTGCGATGTTTTGAAGGAGTCCTTGTGTCGGTGGTTGGTCGCCAGGGCCGTAAAGTACAAGCAAAGGGCGGATGGAGGGGGCGGATGGAACGGTGATGGTTTTTGGCCGAGACGCGTCTTTTTGCCTGGCGACGCGACAAGGAGTTTAATTGATGTGCACGTCTGTCTGTCTACCTAGGTACTTCGTAAAAAAGGCACCTGCCCCGCGTTCAGACCAGCTGCGGGCCAAAATTATGTAAGCATGGTGGTCTGTGCGGGGGTCCGGTCATCGGGACTTGTATATATATGTACATAGGTGCCTACTACGATGTATGTACATACCTGGGTAGGTATCCAACTATGTACCTACCGAGTAAACTGATGTTAAGTTGTACATAGGAACTCACAATGCTGACTGATTCGAGAGCTCTTTTGCAGCAATACAAAGCTACCTGGGTACGGAACACGCGTCCAAATGAACCAATAATGCGACCATGTTACTTTGTTCCAACTATACATTACATGAGCCGTCTCACGGCTTATGCGGAGAATGGCCATGCCATGCCATGCCGTCTATGTAGAGACTCGAGACGTGGAACTAACTGCGCCTGATGCCACGATGATAGGATTGCATTGCCATGACAAGAGCTTCCATGAGTTTCTCTCGATATGTAGAGGTAGGTACTAGACAGCTCTAGGCAGAAGATGGATGGATGGGTGGGTGTGAGCAGCCAACCCAGTCACCACGCGCCAATTAGCCTCGGCTGAACTCCATTGCGGAGGCTCCCGCACCAACACCACCAACACCAACAGCGCAACGCAGCGCAGCCCCACACCATACCATACCATACCATACGGCATTGCACCCACCAGATAGGTAGGTACTGTACTGTACTGTACTGTACTGTACTGTACTATACCGGGTGGGGAGGGGGAAGGAGCTCCTCCTCCTCCTGGGCGTTAGCTGTACCTACCTGCCTACCGGTACCTAGGTAGGCTACTATGTACATCGTATGTATCAGTCGTCTAGGTATCTGTATCCATCATCCATCATCCATCATCCACCATCCATCCGTCCATCCGTCCAAACTCATCCTCAAACTATATCTTCCCTCTTCTGCTCCTCTTCCACAGCCATTCGACAGCTCTTCCGTCATACGCCCGCTCGCTTGCGTTTGTCCAAGCCACAATTGTTTCGTCTTCTATCCTACCTAGGTATATATCGTGACGCCATCCGCAATCTACATTTCCTACCTGGCCGTCAACCTCCACCTCCCAATTCCATCGTCACCGTACGAGGTGCACGTAAACCAACAACAGCCAGCCAGCCCACGTCACCCATCACGCGACACCCCTAAACTGCCTTCCACATGGCGCGGTCCCAATCAGATACCCTCCCCGTCATCCCCTTGGCCCGCGGCACCATCCTCCTGCCCGGCGTCGCCCAGCGCATCCCCGTTACCGCCGCTCGTCCCGACATCCCCGCCCTCCTTGCCAACGTTTACACCCGCGCCGCCACCGCCGCCCCGAACGAGCGCATCGACGCCGTCCCCATCGCTTGCGTCCCCGTCTCCTCCCCCTTTGTCGGCCCCAACGGCCAGCTTCTCATCCAAGATGCCGACCACATGGACGAGTCCCTCATCAAGGACGTCAACCCCGGTACCGCCCGCAAGGCTGATCTCTTCAACTACGGCGTTGCCGCCCGTATCACAGGCATCGAGGGGAGGGGCACCGCCGAGTTCGCTCTTCGTGTAGAGGGCGTCGCCAGGATCCGTGTCGAAAAGGTCACACAGGAGAGGCCACACTTTGAGGCCAAAGTCAAGTACTTCTACGACCAAGGTGACCACCAACCAACCAACCAACCAACCCCTACTCTACCTACCTCTCTTCCTCGACACCCCGTCGTCGCCCCACGCAACGCATGCTAACCTCCCGACCTCCCTTCTAGTTTCGACGGATGCACAGATGCAAGAACTCTTCTCCCTCCTCAAGCTGCGATCACGAGAACTCGTCACCATCCTCCGCATATCCGCCCTCCTCCCGCGAACTTCCGATAGCCCCGGCGGCTTGTCCCCCCTGTTGACCCGGAGGCTCGAGATTTTCATCAACAAGAAGGAGCTCAACGACGCAGGCCTACTCGCCGACTTCATGGCCAACATCGTCGAGGCATCGTACGAGGAGAAGCTCGAGGTCCTGGCCGCCCTCGACGTCAAGGTTCGCCTTGCCAAGGTCATCGAGCTGCTGGACCGCCAGGTCAGCGGTATCAAAAACAACTTCAAGATTACCACATTCACCAGCGTTCCTGTACAGTTTCTCGAAAAAATGAACGACAGGTCGTCCCGCCGCGTCGGATCAAATGGCACTCCGCCCAACTCCCTGTTCCCCAACTCCAACGGCATCATGGGCCCCAACCAGGACGACGAACAGGAGCCCAACGAGCTGGAAGAGCTCAAGAAGAAGTTGGACAAGGCCAGGCTCCCTCCCGAGGCCGCCAAGATGGCCGAGAGGGAAATCCGAAGGCTCAAGAAGATGATGCCTGGCAACCAAGAATACCAGGTCACCCGGACATGGCTGGATGTGCTTGCTGAGATTCCTTGGTCTGTGACTACAGACGACAGGTTGGGGCCCGACACGCTTGCCAGAGCCCGAAAGCAGCTGGACGAGGATCACTACGGCCTGGACAAGGTGAAGAAGAGACTGGTCGAGTATCTGGCCGTGCTCAGGCTCAAGCAGTCCATCAACGACGACGTTGACGAGCAGATTAAGAAGGCAGAGCAGGAGGCGATCCCTCCTGAATCCCAAAAGGAGGGAGAGTCCGAGAAGATAGAGGCCGCCGACGCCGAGGCGGAGGAGCGGATGAGGCTGGTCAGCACCAAGATCGACGTGCTCCGGTCGAAGCGAATGGTTGACAGGTCACCCATCATGCTCTTGGCCGGCCCTCCTGGTGTCGGCAAGACAAGTCTAGCCAAGTCTGTCGCCACAGCTCTGGGCCGCAAGTTCCATCGTATCTCGCTCGGTGGCGTCAGGGATGAAGCCGAGATCCGTGGTCATAGGCGGACCTACGTGGCAGCCATGCCTGGCCTGATCATCCAGGGTCTGAGAAAGGTTGGCGTGGCGAACCCTGTGTTCCTCCTCGACGAGATCGACAAGCTGGGCATGTCCAACCATCAGGGCGACCCGTCCGCAGCCATGCTCGAGGTCCTGGATCCCGAGCAGAATAACTCGTTTACGGACCACTACGTTGGCCTGCCCGTCGACCTGAGCAAGGTGTTGTTCATCGCCACCGCCAACAGCCTCGACACCATTCCCGCCCCGCTGCTTGACAGGATGGAGACAATCTATCTGCCGGGCTACACGACCCTTGAAAAACGCCACATTGCAATGCAGCACCTTGTGCCCAAGCAGATCCGGGTCAACGGGCTCTCGCCGGACCAAGTCAGCTTTGACAAGGAGGTCGTGTCCAAGATTATCGAGTCGTACACTCGTGAGTCAGGGGTTCGCAACCTTGAGCGCGAGATTGGCTCCGTCTGCCGTGCCAAGGCTGTCGAGTTCGCCGAGGCCAAGGACGGGGGACGGCTTGAGACGTACAGGCCGCAACTAACGGTCGACGACATTGAAGAGATACTGGGCATCGAAAAGTTTGAGGAGGAAATTGCCGAGAAGACGAGCAAGCCTGGCATCGTTACCGGTCTGGTGGCGTACAGCTCGGGCGGCAACGGTAGTATCCTGTTCATCGAGGTCGCCGACATGCCCGGCAACGGCAGTGTGCAGCTTACCGGCAAACTGGGAGACGTGCTCAAGGAGAGCGTCGAGGTCGCCCTCTCCTGGGTCAAGGCCCATGCGTATGAGCTGGGCTTGACCTCGGAGCCCACTGCCAACATCATGAAGGAGCGCAGCATCCACGTCCATTGCCCCTCGGGCTCCATTCCCAAGGATGGCCCCAGCAGTGGTATGGCGCAGGCGATTGCACTCATTTCTCTCTTTTCAGGCAAGCCCGTGCCTCCCACAATGGCCATGACGGTAAGCATTCGTTCCTTCGGTGGCGAGACGGTTCGAAATGTCTGTTTGAACGCCGGTACACTGACACAACATGCCGTGACACAGGGCGAGATATCATTGCGGGGCCGTGTCACTGCCGTCGGAGGCATCAAGGAGAAGCTCATCGGCGCCCTTCGCGCGGGCGTCAAGACGGTGCTACTCCCCGCGCAGAATCGGAAGGATGTCAAAGATCTCCCCCAGGAGGTCAAGGACGGTTTGGAGATCCTTCATGTCAGGTAAGTCTAGCGTCCGGCCGCCCCCATGTCTCGTGTACTCTGTTTTCTCGCTTGTTCAAGCCCCCCCCCCCCCCCCCCCCTCTCACCCCCTCCTCAAGCAACCGCCCGCTCTCTTTGGCGTCGTGTTCCCCCGATGCTGTGCGACGCCGTCCGACTGCCCTTGAACCCCCGGTCCTGGGAACGCTCTTCCAATGTGCTGTACAACTGACGTTTGTCTCTAGTCACATCTGGGAAGCCATTCGGCTTGTCTGGCCCGACTCTCAGTGGCCCGGGGCGGAGCCTTTCCCTCCCATCGAGAGTCGATTGTGAATCTCGTCAAGGCAACTAATTGCGTCGTCTGCGCTTGGCAATGGGCACATCTGTTAGTGCTCGCTATTTTCTTGTACAACTCATCTCAAACACCATCATCGATATCATGTACCGGGGGGGCAAGACGCTTCTTACAACGAAAATGTATGTAACGAAAGGAGGGGAGGGGAAGGGGGGAAGGCGGCATCGCACAGGGGATTAGGTCTCGACCGGTTTCGGCGTTTTAAGGTGTCTCGGGCGCGCGGGACGGGCGTCCAAGACATTGTTTTTTTGGCACGCTTTGACATGCAATGTGGGTTTTCCTCTACCTGTATCTATGTAATCCGGACGGACCATTGACATGTTTCTTCTTCTATATGCCCTTGCCGTGCTGAGACAATGTGTCGCACGTCACGTTGTAGTGAGCCAAGTCGGCGTAACATTTCAGCCAATTTTCTTCTCCCACGTTGCCATGTGCGTTTGCCATGTGATGGGGTGCGAGTTGGGCGCCACGTCGTTGTCGTCGTCGTCGTCGTCGCCGTTCGTCGTCGTATTCTTCTTCTTCGCGCATCGCCGTCCCTGCCATGCCACGATGTCTGGCCAGGCTACATGCCCAGGCAAGGGTCTCTCTCAAACGAGTGGAAACCGCAGTGTCGGGAGAAAGGGGGTTAGACCGCAGCGGGGGGCATGGCGTGAACGGCATGCCGCGGCGTGCCCGAGACAGGATGGGAATATATATGACGGGAGTCTCGAACACCGGCACAGGAAAGAAAAGGGGGCGGGCCTGGCCGACCTGGCCGCGGGGAAGATCGGAGGTTCCCCCGACAGGTTCCGTTTACGCCTGCCCCCCTCCCCCCATCGCCCATCACCCATGATCCGCGCTCGTGGAAGGGAGAAAGAACCCTTTGCAGGGGAGGGGGAGAGAGGTGCTTCACCGCCCCTAGGTACTTGAGATCGGGGGCTCGGGATCTTGCCCGGGCTGCCCTACCCCAGTTGCGACAGCGGCCTGCAGAACGAGATCCCCTACCTAGCTGACTCTGTGAATGAACCCCCCCCCCCCCCCCCCCCCCCCCCCCCCCCCCCCCCGCCTGCCCTCATGGCCGCAGGTGATCGTTCGCTCCAGGGTTTGGCCGGAGCAGAACATGGTACCAAGGCCAAAGAGGCGAGTTCGGTCGCATCATCAGGGACCCAAACCGTCTCTGGTCTATGGGAAAATGCCGCTCACATTCAGATCCGGGAGGATTAGTTTGTTGCTCAAAAAGGAGAAGGGGGGTTTATGTTGTGGTGTGTGGGCGTCGATGACGACGGCCGCATCATGTTCTCCTTACCGGCCCCGCGGGTTCATCCGAGGACCGTCAAAGCCTCGGAACAACCGCGGCCTTTATTTTATTTTATATAAGACGACGGGCCGTTTCCAGCACTTCAGCACCGGAATGGTCGCGGGCTAAACCAGGGAAACGACGTTCAGTCTGTCAACCAAGTGTGTGTGTGTGTGTGTGCGTGTGTGTGTTATGCGCGGAAGCTGTTCTGAGCATACACACCCCCTCCCCCCTTCCCCTTGGCTTTCTTTTCATTGATCTTTGCGTCACGACATGACCAGATCCTACTGGGGCTAGATAAGCGAACGTCCTTGTCTCCCGGGCGGCTCGTGTCCGTTGCACGGAGAAAAGGGAGGGGGGCATGTGCGACGGAGACTTCTTTCCCGTGCCCCTCCTCGCCCTCCCGGCCCTCTATCTACCTCTCCCTCTCTCTCTCTCTTAATTTGCCGTGAGGTCTAACCAAGGTCCAGTAGTGCAAAGCGCCACGCCGTCGCGGGAGGGTGGCTTGATGATGATATCGGAGGTAGGGGGGCTATGGACGGGGGTTAAGTTCCCGAGAGACGGCTGTCCGGCTCTCCTTGAGGGTAAAGTAGATGGCCCGGGAAAGGAGCAAGCATCACTCGGGAGATGCTTGGACACTATCGCATCGCTGGCTTGTGGACATTGGGAGGTGCCGGGGGGGGGGGGGGGGGTAGCAGGTATTAGGCATCTCGACCTCGCATTTGTTCTACCCAACGAGGCGAAGACCAATGCACCGCAGACGTTCTCACAATGACGCTTTACTGGAACTAGACGACATGCCGGCGGAAGTCGATCGGGTGTCTTTTGCGTTCTTCGGTTCCGGGGCTATTGCAAACTATGGAACGGCCCCCCCCCCCGATATCCACGGCGCAACGAACCGACGCTTGCGCCAGCGTCGATGACTGTTTAGTTCGCCCATTTACATAGACCCGGGGGCAGGCGCTCATCGTGTCTTGAATGACGAAGGGGAGGCGGGGGCGGGGGGGAGGGATCCGGCGCAGCTCGGACCGTCTCAATATCAAAGTCCACAGGGCTCGATATCGATAGTATTGGCCTCGTTCCGGGGCTAGAGGGGGGGAAACAATTGCGGCTAGTTGCACAATCTTGACAACGGCCGAACGTATCTCCCTAGCGTCATTCCATGGGGCAAAACATTGTTGACCCGTCCAACATTTGCGTGTCTCTTGCTGCGAAGCTAATAGAAGGTGGTGGGCAGGTAGCGGGTTCTTTAGATGACGGAATTTCTACCCGATGGCTAGCTTGCGTTCTAGTGGCAGATCTTGCGGCGTCTACTGACAAGCACGGCCATGGTCTCCCATGTGGCACGAAAAGGAATAAAAGAGTCAGTGCCTACCTAGGTAGTTGAATTTTCGCAGTAGCTCATGTCTTGGGGGCCGCGGCCAAAGGGGTAGGTAGCGCCAGCCTTGTTGTTCAAGCGTGTAAATAGATAACCCAACTCGATGACGTCCAAGTTGGGAGTCTGCATCCCCTTGGTGAGTTCGCAGAGCTGCTTCTCCTCTGGCCAGGTATCACCGCGAGTGCGGCACGAAGCCGGCCAGGGGCTCAAGCAGCGGCAGGCAGTCCTGTATGTATGCATGGTCTGATGACGAGGGCCGCGGTCGGCACCACAATGGCATTCGGGCCCCGTCCGCTTGTCGGCAAAATGCCTCACTGTGTCGAGATCATTGCTCGATGGAGACGTCGTCCGGCGCGGTTCGCCCGCAGGGGCTACCAATGAGATCGACTTGGAGTCCTGCCAACTCCCTCTCAGCAGCAGCTCCATTTCCATAAACCCCTCCCCTGTCGAGCTGGACAGGTAGAGATGTAGGTGTGCGTAACTTGGGCCTTTCCAGGACGACGTGCCGGTGGCGACACCCCAAGAGATGATCAGGGTCACGCAAATGCCGCTGATAGCCCAATGATCTCGAGGGGATTTATTAGATGCATTGAATCTGGGGTCGGCCGGCCTTGTCTGCGTCGTATCGACCGCTCGGCATGGGGAAAAGACATACTTTACCGCCGCTACATCCCGTGCTTCATGACGACTGCCGTGCAAGCCGCACACACACACAACGCACGAACATTCGTGTACCTACCTATCTGCGGCAACGCAGGATCCTTTGGTAATCCGTCCGCAGTCTCAATCTCGTCCGATACGGGAACCTTGCAACCGATCATGAGGGAAGGTGGGGAGGGGGTTTGCTTTTGGTTGAGCAGGGCGCTTCATTTCCTCCTGCCAGGAAATGGGATGAACTCCCCAACGAGAAGGTGGCACACGCTTGGAGCAGGGCGGCAAATAGCCAACCACCCGGGCTATCACGTCTCCAAGACGCAAGTTCCAGCAAGCTTTCCCTGCAACAGCTGCAGCTGCCGAGCAGGTAGGTCATAACGTGTGCGGGCAATTAACAAGTACAAGTCCTGTCCAAAACCGGGGTTTGATTAGATCTGACGTTGCTGGCAGCCTCCCTCTCTCTCTTTGACGGCTCGGATGAAACCTGTCACCCCCGAACAAGGATTTGGAGGTTCGTCCGATGTCTGCCAGGAATCGAATTTCTCTTTCCCGCCGGGCCTGTGGCTGGCTGGCCGGCCTCCTGCGACCAACTCGCCAGAAGCCAGCCAGAAGCGGTCGTCAGGTTGGTGGAGCCGCAACAGGCTTTCGTGACAAACCCCACCGCCAAAGCGCGCGGGATGAGATGGTAAATCACCGGTCAAATACGAAACAGGTAGATCCATAGTGTATCTTGGAGCACAGAGAGAGAGACCCCCAGGAGCGGCGGTTGACGAGCACTGGGCGTCGGTGTCGGCGTCGGCGTCGGCGTCGGCATTGTGGGGGCTGGCTGGCTGGCTGGGCAGTGTGATTGACAGGACCAGGACCAGAGCCTCCAGAACCCGCGAGCTCATCAGCCTGGAAGGCTTGAAGCCATCGATGGTCGATTTGGGTGGGAGTATCCGTAGACCTTCTCGGTGATGATGAGCCCCTGCTTGTGCCCCGTGGCGGTTCTCCAACGCTGGCCGACTGACATGACGCTCCGGATATTATCACCGGGGGAATTTCAGATATAGGGGTCCGGGACTTGGGATTCCGCTGCAGGACAGCAAGCATGACGATCGGCCCAAAGCATACTACCCTGGAGCCCACAGACATACGGGGCCATTCGGTACCGGCCTCTCCTCCGCCATCCCCTGCCTGTATCGCCCAATTCTAAGTTCGTCCCATCTTGTCAACCAACCACTCCGACATGGATGTCGCCCAAAGCCCAACGGAGGATTCCGAGCTGATTCAGCCAGTGGGAACCGCTCCCAGTGACGGTGAGAAGTCGGCTTTTCCAGCAGGCAGTGCGTACGTATTCTTTGAGCTTTCAGGCGATCGATGGATGCCTTGGGGTTTTTTTTTTTTTTTTTTTTATATAGCGGTGTAGTGTAGGCAGGGTTTGGCTTGCTCGTTCTCTGGCATTCTCAACCTTGGTCACCGCCGTAAGACCCGGTAAACCTTTGGTAGCGGTAAGTAGGAGGGGGGAGAGGGAGGGGGGGGTCTCGGATAGGACGATCTACGGTCGACGAAGGAGGGCCGTGCGAAACCGTTCCTGTTCCCAGCTGGCCGGTACCGTCGAGGATTACCTACCTACGTCCCATACATACGATTAGGATTATCTAGGTCAACGCCCCTTTCGGCAGAGTCGCCCGTGAATGGAACGCAGTCGCTTATTCATGGAGCATCTGACATCAGCCTGAATGGCGATACCTACCGTAGGTAGGTAGGTAGGTAGGTATGCGGGCGGGCGGGCGTTGCAACGTCCTTGCGTTTCCTCCCTCGCAATGGCGCAACGTGCAATGTTACAGCAATCACGCGACTGGGCTGTTGTAAGGTTTGTCCACCGCGCGACCCAGTCCCGACCTGCTACATTGCGAAGCATTCGTGCGCCAGCTTCCCAGCATTTGTCCGTCTGGACCAGGCCTTGGGACCACGGCGCCAAGGATGGATCTGCCCGCCCCGTGAGGTAGGTATCCGGACATGTCATTCGGTCCCAGACCCAGAGCTCTGCTGTTGATGCCGCGACAAATTCTCCGGCTGGTTGCATCGAGGAACCGCATGAAACTGGCTCGGATGACGATTGCCCTGCTCTTATGCGCAGGCAGGCAACGATGGGTTGGTTGGCGGCCATGAGGGATCACAAAGAGGCCCGTGAGAAGAAGAAGAAAAAGAAAAAAATGACATGCCCCGTCCCCGTCCGAGCTGTCACGTTTCTGGCAGGCATGGCTGTCTGACCACCCCTGGCACTACTTACTGGCGACATCGCGCGTGTGCCGCGTGGCCGAGTGCTTTGAAAGGCCACGAGCCGGGGCTTGGGAGAAGGACAGAGAGACAGATGCGACTCACTAGGGAGACGAGGACAGACGACATCGGGGCCCCCCGTTCGGACTGCTTGACTCGGACGACTAGCGGTCAGCAAAATCGAGAATTATACATACGGGTGCTAGTCCATGATGTAGCATGTGCGGGAAGTCGGAGCAAGATCCAGCCCTGTTGTCCAAGCGCGAAATAGGCATTAGATGTGACTGGTTCGTCTCAAGTGGCCGAAAAAGGCCGATTCGCCTGGAGTTTACAGCCTGCACGTGTCCCGATGTGGCTGTCTGCCTATCTTCCCGGCCCGCCACTTTATCGTGCTTGGTTGCTACGATACGATGGACTGGTAGTAATTAAATCGCTCGGAGGTTGGTTGCAACCGAAAAGGGTAGGGGGGTAATGAAGAAGGCCTTGGGCAGTTCCCACGTAGTAGTTTCTTCCCGCGGTTGCAAATGGGGGCGCGACCCTGTTGTAAATCGGATGTCCACCGCTTCCCAGTCACCATGCATCAACGGTAGCCTGTTGGGCGGTAGGAGGCGCATCCGCCAACAGGCCAAGAGAGAGGACACAACTGATCAGGGTGCCTGCTTTGCACGGAGAAGGTAAGCCCTGACACGACACGGGTGAGTCTTGGCAATGATCGTCGGAGGCTGCGACTCATTATGCCGCAGGTCGGGGAAATCGGCCGACGGAGAAAAAGAGGAAGAAAAAAAAAAAAGATGGAATGACAAGTTTGACATGGGGAGGACTCATCGGAGCTTCGAGGCCCGGGGATGGATGGGGCCGGAGTCCCTCTCCGTGGAATAGGTAAATACATGGGCGTCGACTTGGGTGCTCGTGCGTTCGTTTATTCGCCCTTGACCCGTTCAACTGGGTTGGTTGGCGTACCTAGCTGGAAGCTGGGGATTTGATGGGGAGGGTAGTCGTCGGTATGAATGAGCCTGGACCAAGGTACGGATAAGTAGGTAGGTATTCGTACCGAGGTAACCGAGGTACTGCCTACCTACCTCAGTACATGGTGAGGTATGTAAGAGTATGTACTGTACTTCGTACGTAGGTGGTAGGTAACGCCCCATCCGTGCATCGTAATTCAGGACTCGGCCGAGTGTTGTGGTGCCTGTTAGGAATTCAGGTGAGGTGGAGAAGGTTGGCGAGATGGTGATGGGGAGGTGCTTGCTTGCATACTTTCCGTACTGTACGAATACTTGCTTGCTTCGGGGCAGCTTGTCGCTTGTCGTGTGTCGGTTGCGGAGAAGCCTCCATCCAGGCTGGCGTGAGTGAGTGACCTCGCTCCCGACGGGATTGTCGGGCTGGAAAGCAATTGAAGTGACACTGGGAGAGGAGACGCAATGTAAGGCTCGTGTGCGTAGTAGTATGTCTGCGACGAAGGGCCGTCCTCGTGGGTCTGTCTGGGGCGACATGGAAGCAGGGGGCGGGAAGTATGTATGTGAGCGAGTACGGAGTATAAAGTACTTGGTACCGTTCAATTGTGGGCGTGCGTTGGACTGCCATGTCGAGCAAGAAGATGGATGGACCGGGAAGTTTTTGTCTGATGGGCTCTGCCCCGGTCCAGTGTTAAATTGAGCCCGAGACATACCCAGCAAGCGACCGGGTCTGGGGGTGTTTCCTTCGGAGCTTTTCATCAAAGTTGGATGAGGATGCTCGAGCGAAGCGGCGAGGTAAGGAACTGAAGTAATTTTGCACCCGCAAAGTCTGCCACTGCGGGACCAGACCAGACCAGACCAGACCAGACCAGACCAGACTGTCTTGATGATGCCGTGTCTTGCCTTGCCTTGCCTTGCCTTGCCTTGCCTTGCCTTGCCTTGCCTTGCCTTGCCTTGCCTTGCCTTGCCTTGGCCCGAGGTGACGTTTGTGCGGATACGGAAGCTCTCGGCTGGCAACCTGCCAAGCAAGGTTGTCTGTCTGTCTGTCTGTCTGTCTGTCTGTCTGTCTGTCTGTCTGTCTGTCTGTCTGTCGTCTGTCCGTCCGTCCGTCGTTCGTGGATATTTTGCGTTGGCCATGGTTGGTAACGAACACGAAGACGGAGATGGCAAGGGATAGAAGAGGAGCCCACAACAAAAGGCGTCCCGCGTAGATACCTTGCGTAGTAGGTAGGTAGGTAGGTAGGTAGGGACGAATATTCGTTAAGCGGTAGATAGATGCCAAGGAACGATGAGTTTGTACTTCGTACAGCTCCAGGGAGTGTGTGTGTACCAAAATATCCGTTTATTGGAAAGTGGCTGGCGAGCTGGCAGGCGTCGGGTCGGTTGCAATGGTGGGGAATGTGCTCGTTTGTATCTCTTTCCGGCTGCTTGCCCCGCGTCCCCCGTGTACAGACAGGGCAGGGATACCGGCGTAATAACCCATTGGTAGAGAAGAAAAAGTGAGGCTAAAGAGAAAAAAAAAGAAGGAAAAAAAAAAAAGGGTGGAGGAAAAAACCCAAAAAAAAAACCCAGAGCAGAGGCATTAACGACGTCGCCGTCCTCAACACCAGGAACAAGAACAGGAACAAGTAGAGTAGAAGCGAAGCAGGCGTGCAGGCGCCGTTGCAGCTTCCCGTCTTGGATGGTGGGTCCTGGTCTGTATGGTCCATACCTACCTACAGGCACATCCTTCAAGGTTGGCGGGAGTCGATGTCTCGAGTATCCAGTACTACGCACACCCCTGGGTAGTTAGGTAGGTACCTGCTGTAAGTACTAGGTATATGAGCCTCCCTAGGTACCTGCCTACCTACCTAGCACGCGGAAGGATGCAGGTCAGACACGGTTGCGAGCGAGCACGTTGATATCGGGATGGCACCTGCTTATCTCATCGCTCCTGCCTTACTCTACTAAACTGGTAGATTCCAGTATAGGTAGGTATGATGGAATGTGAACTTGGTGCTTCGTACCTAAGTAGGTAGGTACGGTTGGGCACTGCATGATATGGCCAAGTGGGCAGGCACCTTTGGACGATGCAGGCAGATAGACAGACACACAAACAGACAAACCGACCGACCACGCCGCAACACGGCCATGGGCCCTCCATCGTCAGTCGCCACTCACTCACTCAATCAATCCACTCACCAACCACCACGACATCACTTCCACATGATAAACGTTGCCCATTATGCGATGCTGCCGAGGTCAGACACACGTCCGCCCCGACCTGGGCGGGTTCCTTGACCCACCAGCCCTGACCGAGAATACGTGGTAGACCACATACACTACGATTGAATCATCCTCCTCGCCTACACACACAGGAATCCATCCATCCATCCATCCCACTGAATACCGCTTCGTCGACAAGGCTTCGCTGACAGAACCCATTCCTCCCTGTCCGTGACCTATGCATTTATTACCCGACGCTATGCGAGCCCGTACGGGAACCCAAGTCAACTCGAGTCGCCCTCTCGGACCTTGACACCCGCCGCCATGCTCTCGCTGTCCATCTTGAAGCTTTAGACTACAAACTACTTACATGGTAGTCCTCTGGTCGTCGCCCTGCTACAAGTATAGACCTAGCTATCGGGTGGACATTTGCGGCACTTCCGACAGTTCTGCATATGGGGAAGCGCAAAAGGGAGAGCTAAAAAGAACATGAAGAAAAAAGAGAACAATCATCCTTCAGGCCCGAGGCAACGAACCCACAGACAGACAGACAGACAGCATCCAAGGACCATGACCCTCGCCCTCGGAGCATTCGACTCCTTTGCTACCTATTCTACTTCCGCACCGCATCACATTTCATCGTCGTCGTCGTCGTCGTCGTCGTCGTCGTCGTCGTCGTCGTCGGGGGCCTGACTCAGTCGCTCTCCATCTTGAGGCTTTAGAGCAACATACGACGTATGCACGTCGACCCAGAGCCGCCCATCCCCTGGATTATATTAATCAAAATTAATCCGTCGCCGTGAGCCACGGAAACCGAATGGGTTGCGACCCGTGTCTTCTTGCAACTTCTTCCCCAGCAGCGTCACAACGAACCACGCCCAGACACACACCCCGCAGCTTGACGACCGCGCCAAGAGGTGCATTGCCCTGTCGGGCTCCTCCCACCCCTACCCCTCCGTCCCATCACCACGCCCGCCCAGGAGGGGTAATCCTTGGCCTGCCCGCCAGAATCCGAGCGGATCGAGAGAGAGAGAGAGAGCCCACTGATACCCTGCGACACTGCTCGCTCGGTGTAGTGTATGCGCTACACACTCGTCTACCTAGCAGACATCAGCAGCACCGGGTAACGTAAGCCTATTTTCGTACGACGTGTGTTACCCTTCTTTGAACAGACGTCAGTCCTCCATCGCCACTCTTGTCTGTAGCCGCGTAGCGTCACATCCAAGTTCGGACGATACACACACACCGGGACGTCTAAAACAGGAGTAACCAGTCGTTATGATGAAACCAAATGGATCACCAGAGTGACAGCTGTCGCGGGAGAAAAAAACTTGCTGAGACACATGTCGGCTCCAAACTTGACACAATTACGAGTCATCAGGTGCACGATCGGAATACCCACATATCCGTACCGTCATCCGACTTAGACCTCGTCTAACAACATCTCCCAGCAACCGCGGGCAATGGGCGGCGTGCCTCGGAAGGAATATTCACATCTTTGATGTCGAATCCAGACGATCGCGGCGCCTGTAACGCAAAGAGAGAAAAAATAGAAGAAGAAGAAAGCCTAGACCTGGAACCTGTCTTTTGACAAGACTCGATGCATGAAGAGACGCCGCACCAGCTGGACGCATTCCTTACACTACAGACTACTCCATGTTGTCGGTCGATTTACAAAGATGTGCTAGGGAAGACGAGGGGGGACGGCAGCAGATCCGGCATGCAGTGGGAACCTGGGACTCAACGGTCCCAATAATCGTCAGGGTGTATGACTTGGGTCAATTCGGACACCATCATTTGCTCAATTTCCGGGCCAAATGCTTTGACGGAGAGCATGTCCGTTTGTCGTTTTTCTTTAGGCGGCCATCAGACGAAGGGACCTGGGCAAGGCATGTCTGCCGGGACCAGGGTGGACAAGACGACCTGCGGCGCTTTTGGTAGCGGCGCAACCAGGGCCAACCCAGCGTCCGTGGTATCAGCGCGGGACGCAGATACCAGCCGGGCGCCCTGCAGATCGATGCCTACCAGGATCAATCAAGAGCACCTGGAGGCAGGCTCCGCGAGCTTTGTTATCAGCCCAATAAACTTGTCTGCAGGAAAAGGTGCATGAACCACGCGGACGGACGGCTAATTTCGTTCAATGAGAGGATCCACGCGAAGCTCGCGAGGCATAAGTTCTGTCTTGGGAATCGGCTGGGCAGGCATGCTTGAAAGGGGACGAGGGGCAAGGGGCGAGAAACCGTGAACACCACAAGCCAAATGGTATAGGAAGACACACCGAGGTGACGTGACGACAACCGACGAGACACATGATGGAGATTTTCGTGGTTTGGCTTGTTTCTCCTACAAATGGTCCTGCGGAGAGTCTCCCCACCAACACGGTCGCTTGCTCTCACACGAAGCAAAGGAACCCTGTCGCGTGGCTTACCGGCACTCGGCTCTGGAAGATGCCAATCTTAATAGGCGACCTGGAACCATTTCGCCGTGGAACAGCAGCCACGATGGCCTATGGAACATGTGCAGACAATGTTCAGCGGAACAAGACCCAGGCACACTTGCGAGCGGTTGCGACATGCCAGCTTCTTCTGCCTTTGGCCTGCGAGATGGCACAATCGACCGGTTAAGCAAGATGAAAGCTGGGTCCAGTCATCAGTTGGTCACCCAAGGGACCATGTGTCAGGGTTCCTATTCGGGATGGCACAGTCACATCAGAGCATTCGAATGAGGTCGAGGGTATAAGCTTGGTTTGGGCCAGGCTGGTATCCTGTTGGTGGATTTTGATCTTACCCTGGGAAGCAACCAGACGGGCGAGGGAGGGGCAGCGGCGGCGGCAAGGAAGCCATGGCTGACATTTGACTGATCTGACGGGTTGACGGTGCCTGAACTCGGCCATTTCTGGGCACGCACGCAGATACCTACCTCGAACAGGTACGCACAATGGTATCCAATAACCCAATGGGGGTTCAAGGAAATAACACGAACGAAAGGACGACAGCAAGCATGACGCGAACAATCTGCATACCCTACAACGGCTGCACGGACAGACACTTCGTCTCACTCCCAAGTGGTGTCAAAGTTTTGCTGCATGAGCGGTACTTTCCTGGGAGGCGGTATTACTCGCTCGACTCCGCGACGTGCCCCCTCGCAACCAGTGTTTCCCCAATTCGCCAATTTCACTCGTCCCTTGATTGCAATCGCAATCGCGATGCCGGCACTTTCGATATCTGCTCCACTGCGCGGTAGCTATGCTTGAATGAGGAGGATTGCCATCGGACCAGGAGGAGGGAGAAAAACCACGAGAATATTCGAGCCAAAGCCACCTGAACTTTGCAGGCAACCCTGGTGTTGCCGAGCGTAGCGAGGGGGGACCGCGACCATTACCCGCTCGGGTGGCAACATTGCAGGTTCACATACGGATACTGCGCAGATACCCCCCACCTGTGCGGCGGTACCACAGCTGCAGCGAGATTTACCATTCCTTCCCAGAGGAGTTTGCCGGGTTTGGAAGAAATCGAACAACGTGCAGCTTCCCTGACTAGCGGCGCCGATAATCAAGATACCGCGGGCCGGCTCACCCACCTCGCTGGTTCAGTCTCGCCCACCGTCAAGGGCGACGTGGTTGTGGGCGGCGGAAAGACCCAAGGACGCAATACCTACCTACACTGCAGATGTACCGTGGAGAAAGGTGTTGAGTGACACGGATAGCCGTGGTGGAACCAATACCGGCTCCAGTATGTCACTGCCTTCACTTCATCTACCCAAGAATACCAAGCAGAGCTGGGTTGATCCAGTGTGGCGCAGTGATGCCTTTGTTAACAGCAGCGGCAAGTCGTCTAGATGACGCTGGCTAGGATGACGGCATCGATGCAACTACCTACCTAGGCTACTGTATGATGGAGATGGGAATCGCATATCCGGTACTTGACTTTCAGGTCGACAGTACTGAGCGGTATTACCTATTGTGGACTGCCAGGAGCTGTGAACGGGTGATGGCCCGATGGCTTGTCTTCTTTTCTTTTCTCTCCGGACCTCCTTGTCTCCCTCACGGCCCCAAGGGCCTAGACCAGTCAACGCCAGGGGTGCCACGCTTCTTCTCGTCAACTTGTGGCTAACTGACTGACTGGAGATGGGGCGCCGGGGAAAACTTCATTTCGTTGCGGACGGCTCAACTGAAGACAATATGAGATGCAGGGTTGGTGGGAGCTGGCTGGGCACCAGTTGAGCAGTGCGCAACGCATCGGTACTTGGTACGAATTCTTCTCTAGGGGGTCGGTCTTTCATCTCGGGCTGTGCCACGGTGAAAGGCCCCTACCTACCAAGAGCCTTGGGGCCGTTACCAAGGCAAGACGACTGAATGAATGCTGGATCCTGGATCCTGGAGAGGAAAGGCGGTGGCAGCGCCCGTGAGCAGTGGGCAATAGTAACTGGCTGGGTCAAGCCGGCCAGTGCACCGTTGCAGCTGGGTTTTTGGCAGCCGCCCGAGACACCTTTCTCTACCTACCTACGGATACCTACCCCGGCATCACGAGAAGCCCCCCGTACGGGCGGGCTGGCAAAGCTGGGTGTTACATGGAAATATGTGACGCTATTCGGATCGGTAGCGCTACAGAGAAAAGGGTAATAATCCCTGGCATGTAGGAGCGGCCTCGGTCAGCTTGCGAAAAAGAAGCACAAGCTGCAGCAGCAAAGAACGAGGGCGGGCCATTCTCTAGCCTGTTTCTGGTAGACAGCAAGCAGTCAGTAGGAGCGTTCGTGTTCCTATTCCTGAGCCCAACACAGGCCCCTCCCTTTACGACGAGGACCACACGAGCGGACGGACGCTGCTCGGGGCTACGGGGCAATACCGCCAGAAAGAAAGTAAACAAAAGGGACTTTTGGGAAGAGAGCAAAAGTGCGTGCGTGGGTGAGCTTGAGCATCCACCCCCCATGGCTGCACTGCCGGATACTAACTAGGTGTGCAGTGAGTGAGTGCAGAGAGAGAGAGTCACTCACGTAGGTATGTATGTACGATGTACGCCTCCGCGCCCCAGCCGCGACATCCCCAGCCGCCACCGCTTACACTTGCGGAGTATTGTACACACCATCTCGGAATCCATCCGATGCTTAGGTACTCGACTCGGCCCTGCCATGTGGCACCCAGGTTTTTATTATGCCTACCTATTATTCTCCTCCTTACTACCGAGATGTCACCCCTTACACAGCGAGACGCACCTTCTGGATCGCAAGTCGCCGCCATCTGTCCAAGGGTTTTCTGCGGCAGCAAGGAGCCGGGGGGGGGTAGACGACAATTCTTCCCTTCTTCTTCTTCTTCTTCTTCTTCTTCCTTTTTATTTTTATTTTATTTCTTTTCTTGGACGAGGCATGCCGGCAACAGTGCAACCAGCTTTCATCTCGTCTCTTGTCCAATCTCGTTTCTGGCCACAGCCACACAAGCGCGCGCAATTTACGGTACTCAAGCCCCCTCACGTCAACGGTCAAGCAAATGAAGAAGTGGACGCTCGAGTGGAAGTGGGAGTGGAAAGTGGACGTCGACATGGACATGGTTGTGGAAGCCCATGCTTGAGCCGGCCCGGCCGGTGGAGAGTGACGGCGACAACTGGGCTCTTTCAAGCTTCTTCGCCAACGGCCGACCATGCCCGGTCCATGTCGCCATCCGCTTTTTGTAGTCTGTTCCTGTCAGTCGTCCATCCTCCAGGGCAGTGTGGCGTCAAGCCTCATCTCCCATCTCAGCACTGTGCCGTTCTGGAGGTGCTTGTCATGTTCGCCTTGCCCGCCTCGGACTGGCCGTCAGCCACACCAATTATAATACTGCGTACCGAGTAAAGTGTTATCTGTCCGCTGGCTGGCCATGTGCGCCGAACATGGGCGACCACGCTACCTACTACCTAGGCTAGGTATACCCACAAGAGGCGGCTGAAGGAGAAATTGAACACGCTGGCTTTCTTCACCGGGGCCCCGTCGCCGCCATTATTGGCGTCATCCCTTCCCGTCCAGCAAGGCAAGACATGCCCACACACACACCCACGTACGATGTAGGTACTAGTGTACCGGGTATAGTAGGTAGACTACTACGTATGAAGTACACTACAAGCCGGACCGCGGCCGCCGAGACCCTAGGTAGGTATTCTACTCTTGACGTCGCCACAAAAAAGGTACCTCTTTTCGTTCGGATCACCTTGACACCGAGCACGAGATTCGACGTTGAGCGGGCGGCTTGCAGAAAGCCGGGGTCGCGACGGCCGGACGACCGACTCATCATCCATCTACCTAGGCAGGTAAGCTAATTGGTTCATCATACCATCCGTCTGTCTACCTCTATGGATATATGCCATGTATCCATCCGTACGTACACTGCGTGTCCCAGATCAATCGGGCATTACCTACACCACGTACGACTCGGCTCGGCCCTGAGCATCTCTAGGTAACTCACTTGTCGACTGCAGTGGGTGGCCCCAACGCGGGCACAGGCACGGACACTACTGTCTAGCTTAGATGCCATGCAGTGTTACCGTCCAACCGCCAACCTACCTACCTACCTACCAACCAGCCCAGCCCAGCCCAGCCCATGCGCAGCGCAGTACCGCCGAGCCTTGAATGGAGATGGAAGCGATACCTAGAGACAAAAAAGACACGGCTTCAAGAAGAGCTGCTGCTGTCGGTACAGCCGCCCGGTCCAGGCCCGAGCGTGACAGGCTGCTCATTGAGATTGCTGACAAGCACGCCGTCTGCGCCGCCTCCATTTGTCCGTCATGCGCTAGGGGCGTAAGGTGCCGCCTGTCTCTCTCTAGAGGTGCCACCAAGCGCCCGCTAAGACAACCCTCCCCTCCCCTCCCCTCCCTGTCCAGCCTAAGACTACGGATACCTAGCCCAGGCGTGTGTGTCTCTGATGGTGTCGAAATCTGGAAACGGGCTCTGCCTCGAAGCCGCCCAGGATGAGCGAGCGAGCGAGCAAGCAGACCAGAGCATAACTAAAGAGGGAGCAGGCGCGCTTAGGGCTAGAAGAAACAATACAAACCCTACAGATCACTCGAGGAGAGAACCAACATGGCGTGGGCGAGGCAAGGCAAGCGAGACAAGAGAGGAGAGAGGCTTCGTCCTTCTTTTTTCCTTCCCATCGGATGCCACGCTGCCACCGGCTGCCCCCCCTCACCTTACCTTACCTTACCTCCTCTCTCTCTCTCTCTCTCTCTCTCTGTGCGTATATGCCATCAACCATCCATACGGATACTCTGTTCTCTCTCTCTCTCTCTCCCCGTCGCGGTCTCCGTCTCCGTCTCCTCCGTCGCGGGCGTCCTGACCCATGCTTTGCGACGGTTTCGGTCCGTCCAATACAACCATTCTGAATCCTTCATCTCATCTTTCTTTCGCGCTCGCAGGTCGATCCTCTCCGCCCATCTCTCCACATATCCCACAACCTTCTTTCGACCCCGTCGGCCCTGATGCATCCACGCCCCTCCCCTCCCTCCAGGCTCCAGCTCTGCTTCTTCCTCTTGTCCCAGACCCCCCCATGTCAACCGTTCCACGCACTCACGCCCGCTCATCTGCCTCCCCTGACCGGCCCTCCCCTCACACACACACACACACACACACCCTCTCTCTCTCACTCTCGTATGTATTTGTGCCCTGTACCTTACACACCCATCCCACTGAGGCGCCAGGACAGGCACCGGGAGGCGTTCGTTGATGACGGGTGTCGTGTTCTTTGTTTGAACCTGCCGCTGCTGCCATGGCATATGCCTCGGTGCCGGAACAGAAAGTGATCAATCATTCTTCACTGCAACTGTACTGTCTGTACTGTACACGCACGCATCTCTTGCACATTACTCCTTTCTTCTCCCGCCTCCATTCGAGATCCAATGTCTCTCCCATTCCCTGACTATTCATCAGCGTTTACCTGCCTCGTTTCCCTTCGATCGGTCTGTTCGAGCAATATCGAGTCAATCTTGGACATAATCCACTCCTCCTCCTCTGCCGGGCCTAGTGCCTTTCTTTCCTAGTGGACCTGCACGCGAGTGAGAAGGAGAGAGAGAGAGAGAGTAGCCTGTGTGTGAGAAAGAGAGAGAGAGAGCGCACCCCCCCCTGGTGTTGGTCTGTCCCACCCCCGTCCACTCGCCTGCCATCCATCCATCCATCCCAATCCATCCCATCTTATCCTATGCCATCCCATCCCATCCCATCCCATCCCATCGCCGTCAGCCAGTACGTACAGATAGGTATGCTTTCTCTCCTTCCTGGCTCCCGGCTACATTTGCACATATCCATCTGCTACCGGCTCCGACATTCGAGACCACGTCCACACACTCACACACATACTATGTACACACACACACACACACACACACACACCCCTCCCTGCCCACTTTCACCTGAACCATACCTCCTTCACAACCCCAAATCAAATTTGGTACTTACTCTGCACACACACTGCCTGCCCGCGCCGCCCACGCTGCACACACTGATCAGGCAGTGGCCACGGATGAGTGAGTGAGAGAGAGAGAGGCCCTTTTTTATGTGCCCATGTTTGATTCTCGCCGTGGGTTTCCTTGCTTTCCCCCCACCCCTCCTCGTCTCCTGTTGTCTCTCACTTTTGGGGACCTGGCCACGGCCACGGTTCCGTCCCGTCTCCGGACCTGTCCCTGTCTCCTGTCCGTCACCCGCTGCTCCTCTCAGCTTGCCTGCCTGCCTGCCTGCTTGCTTGCTTGCTTGCTTGCTTGCACTGACTCTTGCCTCCCCCACTGTCTTATTGCATTGTGGCTTCATACGAGCCTGCTTTAATCTCGTCGAGGAACCCTCAGACCCGACGCTACCATCGACATCGCTACCGCCATCCAACACACTCATCTCTCCACGCCTGGGTACTGCATCAGGTCAAACTGCTGCTCACTTGTCTGTTTCTGCTGCCCATGTCTGCCAATACCACCTCCCCTCCGTAGCCATTTCGCCATTATTCATTCACGCACACCCGTTGCCTCAGAGCGCAGCAGTAATCACTCACACGGATCTCGCCAGAAGGTACTTTTTACTGTACATGCTTGCTCACTTTCTGGTCTATCTCACACATACACACACACCTCACACACAGTCCCTCCCTCTCTCTCTCTCACTCTCCCATATCCACACACACACACACAGACGCGCGGAGAATTGTCGTTAGGCAGGGGATGGTGATGGCATAGCCCTCTACCCTTGATTAGCAGCCACTCTAAAGGCGTCGACTGGGGTCTTCCCTGGCTTGCTTGTCCCTCTCGTCCAGATCAACCCTGAACCACCCTAGCTTCATCTCAATTGCCCCCCCTCCTCGTAGACCCAGCAGGCCTACTCTCTAGTCACACAAAAACCGACCGGGAGCCACCGATCGACTGCTCCCAAAAAGAAAGAAAAAAAAGTCTACGGGCTTTTTACTCTCCAACGTACCCAGCCCTCGACAAGTAACGCTTCTTCACTCCGGCCGCCGAACCCGAGAGTCATAGAGAGAGACACAGAGAGTCGGAAAAGAGATTAGGATCGAGAGTGAGAAAGAGAGAGAGTGTGTGTGAGAGCGTGCTAGATCTCCATCTTGTCCACCCTCTTTTTCTCTACTCCTGCTCCTCTTTCTATCTTAACTTCCCGCACTTATACACCGCATCCAACCCGACAAACCAGCTACTGGTACCAAGGGATCCAGCCATCCATCTCCGCATCCCGTGCCTGAGGTTCCGCCGTGGTACCTCCTGCAGCCGCCCGCACCAGCATCTCCCTCGAAGAACCACCAATATCGCCGCAGGTAGCTTCATTGGAGCCCGAAAAGATTGTTGTTGTGCCAGTATCACGCCGCAGCAGCATAATCGTCGTCTCACAGCAGTAGTAGCTGCGCCATCTCCCACCTGCTTTCACAAGGGCCGCCGATTCGATCTTGTCCGTCGACTCGTCGTGCTTGGCACAAACCGCCTGGGAAGTTGTGCTTTAAAGACGTCGCGAACTTGCCCACAACCACCACCACCCCCCCACCATCACCACCATCTTGTCTTCGAGATTCGGAAACTCGGCTAGCCTAAACCCTCCTTCTCCTCCTCTCCCTCCTCCTCCATCTTGCGAAAGCGCGCGCCACTCATTCATCGCGGTTCAGCGCAAAAAGGAAAAAAGAACCTTTTGGCCATAGTCGGCAAGTGAGGAAACCGCGCGCAGGACACGAAGCGGGACGCTCAAAGCTTGGCTCGAGAAACCGAGGAAGCCGGCTCGAATAGCCAAGTCGCCCATCAACCTTTTCCACCCTCGAACGACGGGCGCAAAGAAGACGCCTTTCCGCCTCGTCCGGACTCATCGACAAAGTAGCGACAACAACGAGCCGGAGGATATCAACAAAGGTGTATCTGCCAAACGGGCCGGCCGGGCAGAAGTTCGCAAACGGTCCCGGTCTCGACTTCGGAACGGTCTGGGAAACGAGAGCATCCCGTCTGGGAAGAAAGACGAAGGGAGCTCGCGGACCACCCCCCCAGGCGCTCGAGTGAAGCACGCATCACAACATACATCCATGCAAGACATCAGCAGCGATTGCGACACGTCGTCTACATCGCTCGGCCAGCGCCGAGGCATTTCCGATCTGGCGCGATTCGCCCTCGACCTGACCTGGGCAGCCCCCCAAAGAGCAGAGTCCGAGACTCCTGCTCGTCCCAGAGCCTATCCTTCTCCGCCCATGTCAGGGTCTCCTCCTCCTTCTCATCCGCCCAAAGCAAACCCAGAGGCTGGCGACCGAGGGCAACTGCGCGGGAGCTATCCGTCCACCAGCCCGCAAGATGTATACCGCGGAGGACGGCTGCCGCCGCCGACGACGACGACACACCAAGGCGAACCTCGAGGACCACCGCCGCTGCACCAGTCCCTGCCGCCGCCGCCGCCCCCTCAGCCCCGACCCTACCACGCGGAGCAGCAGGACAGGATGCCTTACGCCTATTCTAGACCTGACGACCACCTGCGCAACACGCCGTCTGGATACGCACATCTCGCGAGCCAGGCCTTGCAGCAACGGCCACCACCGTACATGCAGCAGATGTCTGGGCCGCCACCGCCGCAACCACCGCCGGCCGGGCCTCATCAGCATGGCTATGCGACAACCATGTCTCAAACGTCCCAGGACAGCGCCCCCTACACGTCCCCCAAGACGCAGAGAAAAACAAAAGGTCATGTGGCATCGGCCTGCGTGCCGTGCAAGAGAGCCCATCTTCGGTAAGGCGACCCTCTGTCCAACCCCCCCCCCCCCCCCGCGCGCGCAGACGTCGAAGTGAGACGTTTACTAGCATCTTGACACCGTGACGCTGACATTCTTTTTTCTTCTTGCCTAGATGTGACGGTACGTACGGCGAAACGCCCGTGAAGTTTCATTGTGTTCCCGTTTTTGTTTGGTCGTCTATCATCTCCCACCCTCACCTTCGTTGCTTTCGCATTCTCCCTCCTGCATGAGTAATTCCGATAAGGTGTGGAAAACCCCTCTTTCTGTCAAGGAAGTATCAATATAGTGTTTTTCTTTTTGGGGGCTACCCAAGTGGGTGGTTGTAAACCAGCCTTGACCGCATTACCGACCAAGAGGTTCAGAGAGTGGATATCTCGGCACGCGGCATTAACCCAGCAGGCCCATTCGGCGTGAGCGAAACTCGAGGCAACGCAGGGATCATCCCATTTGCCTGAGACTGGTGCCAGAAGGGGAGGGGGGGGGCCGCGAGATGATCCCGTCCGGGCAGATTGAATCCGCAGAAACCTCGGACCGAGAACTGAGCGGTGAGGATGGCGAAGCTTCATGGCAATCAAAAAGACGAACACAAATCAAAACGACCAACATGAGAGATGAGAGAGTGTCTTGTCCAAGTCTTGGTGGCCTGTTCTCGGTGGCCTGCGCGCGCGCGCGCGTGTGTGGCGCCGGTGAGTGAGAGAGGGACTTCAGTCATCTTCGTCGTCAGCAGCAGCAGCGTCGCCCCCCCCGCCCCCGGCTAGCGTAACGATCGGCTGCCCGCCGTTACCGTCTCTCATCCCGTCTGGTCCCGGAACCCGTTCGGTCCGGGATGTCGCGCCGGAACTTGGAAGAGGGGGATTGGCGGGCGACAGCCGGCGCCACCGGAGGGAGAGAAGCCGGAATCTTGACTGCGCCACGCTAGGGGATCCGGCAGAGTCGCCAATCGCAAGCCGAGGTTCCGGGTGTGGT